>JAJJMA010261093.1:3730-14272 GCA_023529015.1 Papaver nudicaule | reverse complement strand
TCAAAAGGATCCTCCAGTACAGTAACAGGACCATCAAACCTTGTATCTGCTCCTTCAGGGATCATGGTTTTCAAAACAGCTCCGGCAGCAATCGCTTTATTTACCAGGCCGTTCATATCTTCTGAGAACGCACATGTCGTCCATCCAGGAAAAGGTCCCTCATCCCTGGTCAAATTTTAAGAGTAACGGACGTCATATTCAGAACATATACAGAATCCAAATTAAGATGTAGCTAGAGAAGACAACACAAACAAACAGATCCTCTCTGGATTGAGCAAATAAAAAAAAATGGTTCCCGGTACAAAATTTCATTCAAGATAATAAATATAAGTATCTAACAAACCCTAGAGAAATTAATTAAAGTAGAGAATAGATTAGTACTTACGGGTACATGATTTGTGATAGAAACTCCAAAGAACAAACAAATTCAGATCCAATTTTCATGTCAACTGCACAAAGGAGCTCTTCATCAGCTTCAGGATAATGTTTCTTTAAGATTTCTTCAGCACCAAAAATAGTCTTGTAGAACTCAATCGCCTCAGAAGCTTTCGAGCAACGAATACAAAAGATTGGGTGAGCACATGCAATTCCTTCACCAATAAAAGTAATAGTGGTACTCTCAGCACTCGTAGAAGATCCATCAAGTAAATCTACAGTAACAGAAGCAAAATCTGCTTCACCCATTGTTGAAGAAACCCTAGAAAGAACAGAAGATTAGGACAGAAAATGGGTAGGTGATGGTAATGGTAATGCGATACAGTGAAAGGATCTGATTCTGAAGAGAGTTCTGGAGAGGCGGTGAATAATGAATGTTTATGTATTTGCAATTTGAAGTACTGGCAAAGGGATGGAAGAAAGGGCATTGTGGCATTCCATATGTATCTCGCTCCCTCTGTCAATGGGCCACAAGAACCCACCAAGAGGACTCGTGGCCTTATTTATGGGCCTTCATGGTCAATCTATCTTGTTAGTGTTTTAGATTTGGAGAGATTGTTGTATAAAAACTCTCTGAGTTATTACTGGAACTGCCACAGTCTCCATTTCTCTCCCTCGAACCCTAGATTTGATCTTTATCTTCTTCATCATCCATGCTCGTTCTACTGAATTCTCTGTCTAAATGATGTTAGGTATGAACAAAGTATTGGCATATTGGAACCCTCACGCACACTTTCCACAATTATCTATTTTTTGTAGATTCACATTATGATATTTCCTCTCAATTGAAAAACTTCGCATCAGCATCGGAATGCAGAGAAAATTTCTGCACTAGGGATCAAGAACAAAGTTTCTTCCATGATGGTCATTCTTTCTTCCTTGAATGCAACTTTCCTTTCAGCTGTCCCCGACTCGTACGATATTTTCAGGATCTTTCTAGCAGATTCTCCGGATCCTAATAAGAAAAGGGGAAAATATCGTTTAGTCCTTTTTGGACCGATTCCTACCTTGTTAGTCATTTGTCAAACTAGTCTTCCTAGTTAGTCCTTAATTGTTTGAAAATAGCCAAATGACCAACATAACCTTTTAAGAGAAAAAAGGCTTAAAATCCCTAACAACTTTTATTCCCGTACACGTCACCTATTTCCCCGTACACGTCGACCAACATAACCTTCTGTTTTTATGCTGTTCACATGGAAAAATGACACAAAAATTGCTTCTGTTTTATGCTGTTCATATGGAAAAATGACAGAAACTAGCTGCTGTTTATGCTTTTCATATGGAAAAATTACACAAAATTTGCTTATGTTTTTTGCTGTTCATATGGAAAAATGACAGAAAATAGCTGCTATTTTATGCTTTTCATATGGCAAAATGAAAAAAAGTTTGCTTCTGTTTTATACTGTTCATATAAAAAAATGACACAAAACTACCTGTTGTTTATGCTGTTCACATGGAAAAATGACACAAAACTAGCTGATGTTTATGCTGTTCACATGGAAAAATGACACAAAACTAGCTGTTGTTTATGCTTTTTATATGGAAAAATGACACAAAATTTGCTTATGTTTTTTGCTGTTCATATTGAAAAATTACACAAACAGACACAACTGCTTGACGAAAATCCAGAACTAGAAGCACCATCAGTGACCTCCTCGACAAACATATCAAAATGTGTAAGGTGCTTTGAACATATCAATTTTGCGATGTCCTTTATAACAGTTTGGAAGAGCCATTAATGAACCTGAAACAGCATGAAAACAAAAAAAAAAGTAAAAATCATGTCATGTTTGAGGATGAACAGAATGAAAACAGAAGGAAAAATTGAGCATAAAAATGTGTCATATACGAGAATGATCATATAAAAATGTATCATATTTGAGCATGAATCACAAAAAGCAGAACATATATGAAAAAGAATGTGTCATATTTGAAGATGAACAACATGAAAACAAAGATAAAATGCATAAAAAAACATAACAAAAATGAGTCATATTTGAAAATGAACCATAAACAGTATGCGTTTGTGTCATATATGAGAATGAATCAATAAAAAATGTATCACATATGAATATGAACCATAAAAATGTGTCATATTGGAATATAAACAACATCAGATTTGTGTCATATATAAGAATGAACACAAATTTTATATTAGAATGAACCATAAAAAAATGTATCATATTTGAGGATGAATCACAAAAAGCAGAACATAATATCATGTCATATTTGAGGATGAACATAATGAAAACAAAAGGAAAAATGAGCATAAAAATGTGTCATATATGAGAATGAACCATAAAAAAATGTATCATATTTGAGGATGAATCACAAACAGCAAACAAAATTTGTGTCATATTCAAACATGAACAGCATAAACAACAAACAAAATTTGCATCATATTTGCACAGGAACCATAAAACACACCAAAAAAAATACATCATATCCAAATATGAACTACAGATTACAAACAAAATTTGTGTCATATTCAAACATGAACATCATAAACAACAAACAAAATTTGCATCATATTTGCACATGAACCATAAAACACACACCAAAAAAAATGCATCATATCCAAATATGAACTACAGATTACAAACAAAATTTGTGTCATATTCAAACATGAACAGCATAAACAGCAAACAAAATTTGCATCATATTTCCACATGAACCATAAAACACACACCAAAAAAAATGCACCATATCCAAATATGAACTACAGATTACAAACAAAATTTGTGTCATATTCAAACATGAACAACATAAACAGCAAATCGGAATTGCATAAAAAACATCATAAATTTGTGTCATATTTCCAGATGAACATAAATTTGTGTCATATTTAAACATGACAAAACCAGATCTAGATTCAAAAAACGTACAAAAACCAGATCTAAAACAAAAAGACGAAGAAGAAACGAAGAAGAAACCTGATGATGATGATTTTCGCAAGAAACGTGCAAAAAACAAATTTGGATCCAGAGATCAACTTCACCGACTCGTGTGAATTTATATGGATTTGTACAAGGATCTCCATCTGTTCGTTTCTCAATGGCGGATCGTCCGAAGCAACCCAAACGTAACAGGCGTGATCCATTAGCTGCTGTTGGTACGAGTTTGATGCCGGCAGGGAATCTTACAAAGAAATGTCGAAGCGGAGTTCCTTCAGTTTTCAAGATTGCGATGAAGAAACAGATCTGGAAAAAAACGAATTTGTTTTGAGGAGAGAGAAAACAGATCTGGAAACAATAAACAGAGAAAACATAACCTACTTATATAATGTTTTAAAGGGTAGTTTCGGTATTATAAAAAATCAATTTAAGAAGGTGACGTTCACCCTAGGACTAAATAGGAATATTAGGACTAACTGGGAAGTCTTTTTTAAAAAAAGGACTAAACATCCTGTTGACTAAGTCAACAGGATTAAAAGACAAGAATAAAACTAGATATAGGATTAATTGATAGTTTCTACTTTTGGAATTGCATCATATTAGATTCATAGGGAAGCTAATTAAGATTTACATTTCCATCTATCTATTAACCAAGCATATGAATGGAATTGCAGTCTGGTAAGTCCACCGCCTTACAGGTTTGGTGGTTAATGCCATTTTCTCATTCTTGCATAATCTTTTACACAAAAGGCTTACATACTTAGTCTAGAGAAATTAAAATCCCACTCACTCAGTTGAAACAAATAATGTAATCACACACAACTTCACTTTATTTGTTCAATATTTCATATCTGCTTGAGAAAAAAAGAAAAAAAAGGAGAATCTGAACCAAGAATCTTGTTTACTTACACAAATATAAAAAACTAAAAGCATTTATTCAAATATATTAGGATAGGTCTTAAAAATCTGGATAACATTTAATCATAACGACATGCATGGCTATTTCATAAATAAAAAAGATGAACTAATGACTATCATGGATCTGCTGAATATCCTGAAAAATGCTCAACTTGTTTGTGCACCACTTTTCCTATCAAAATAATTCCATTTTCATGTGTGTTTTTTCTGTCATTTGCCCCTAGATTCCGATGAATCAAACTCAAAAATCAAAAGTAGGCAAGTAGCACATATATTACAAGGGCCTAGGCTTCACGCATAAGCACAATCAAACTATTGACATCATATAGTAAGAGAAACAACGGCGAATGCAGTCTATGCGGGTTGTGATCTATATGTGATTCAGTTATCTTGATCGAGAATCTAGGTTTGTCTATGTATGGTTTGGGCTAAAAATTTGTATCGAACAAATTTTTTTAAGGCACTTTGACCCATCTTGTTGAGGAATTTTCCCCATGTACTAATAGCACGTATTATGTCAGTTTAGAATCTATTTATCAACTTTAGCTAGATGCCAATTTGTTATTTATTCTATCTTTCTACGACTCCCTACTTCTTTAGAGCATCTCCAACAGTGGGTGGAAATATTCTTATGTGGAGGTCTTATTTTGACCTTTATTGTGAAGGGTTTATGTGTATTAACCTTATTTTGTAAGGATAAAACCTTAACCGTTTGATTTAATTTAAGATAATTATTAAAGGAAAATAATTAAAATGGAGGGTCTGTCCGAAAGTCTAGTTAAGACTTTCTCTAACACCTTTTCTAGTCCATGTCATCACTCCTAAACTCAAGGATCCTACCGCTGGAGATTGATTTTTAAGAATTTTGGGTCTTAGATCTTAGGTGGCAATAAAAATTAAGATCTTAACCCACTGTTGGAGATGCTCTTAGCAATCCTCTACTTCATGGTGGTCTTAGACATATGTATAGTATATGTCACTAACCTGTGTCTTTCTCCTATTTATCATAACTGTGAGACTGAGACATATGTATAGTGTTGTCACTAACCTGTATCTTTCTCCTGTTTATCATAACTGTGAGACATATGTATAGTATATGTCACTAACCTGTGTCTTTCTCCCGTTTATCATAACTGTGAGACATATGTATAGTATATGTCACCAACCTGTGTCTTTCTCTTGTTTATCATAACCGTGAGACATATGTATAGTATTGTTTTTTTTTTTTTAAATCAAAAGAGATTTATTAAGAGTAAGGGAATGTACATGGAGTTCTACCAGAGGTAGAGAATGGAAAGCTTAAAATACAATGTTACATAAAGATAGCTTCCCATGTGATTCTAACCTAACACCCGATCGAAGGAAGGTGAACAGCCGACTTGTGAAACTCTTGTGTTGTTGTCTTACAAACTTGCACATGTTCTAGATCAGTTGACATAATTTTGAAAGCATGGTAAAGAGATTAATGGACTGGACCTAGATGTGAAACATTATGAAGTGATTTTTTGTAATTTTGTTCTTTTGGTGTGTTTTGAACGTGATTCTAACACTAATGCCAGAAGGAAGGTGAGCAGCCAAGAACCATCTCAAGAAACTTCTGTTGCAGTATTATTAGCTTGCACGTGTTTTTAGATTGAAAGCATGAAAAAGGTTCATGGACAAAGTGAAACATTATGGATGTGCAGTTGATTTTCTGAGTTGGGCACAAAACATAGAGACAAGAAGGTAATGACCTAAATGAAAGAAGAGATTGGAGATTTGTATTGGCAGAGCCGCAAGAGGACAGCAAATACTTTCACAGAGGTGTTAAGGCAAATACACGTCGATTTAGAAAGTAGAAACTACTAACATTCTTGTAGGCAAGAATTGGGTAGCTATAGTTTCTGATTCTAGGGTATCAAAATATTGGTGCAATTGCTAAAATACAAATCAGCAATTGACGAGGGAGACATGCAAAGAGTAGAATCGGATGGAAAAACTTAAAAGAGATGAACTCCCATGAATATTTTGAAGTCAAATGCAGTTTTTTGATCGAGAAAAGGGAGATTTATTGAAAGACAGGAGAAAAAATTACAATAGCTAAATTGCAGAAGAAACAAATTTAAATTACAACGATTAAAGCGAGTTCTTTAATGGAACAAACTCTCCCAAGAAAAAAATGCACCAGTCCAGTCGATATGTAAAGCCTCTTTTGAAGGCAGAACTCCAAGCAAGAAGGGCGGCCTTGATCTCAACACTAACTTAGAAATGAGATAAGGCTTTATCGCGATATATCCGGTTATTTCGCTCAATCCAAATTGCCCAAATGACTGCAGCAGGAACCAAATCCCAGCACCAAGTATGTGCAAGCTGCATAATTGATTGAGGTGGCTGCTGCCAAGGGATGTGATTGGGTAAAATTAAAGACCATACTTTTTTTGAGAATTGGCAGCTTAAGAGCAGGTGCGCTGTTGACTTCAAATGCAGTTACTTCGATATTTGTTTCTTAGAATTCTTAGAACGTGATCTAACCCAAATGTTGAAGGAAGGTGAACAACCAACATACGAAACATCTTTTGCAGTGTTGTTGTCTTACTATATCCGATATACCATATAGATTGCTAACAGTCAGCATGATCTTCATCCAATGTTCATATAGACAGTCAAACTCGATCGGTATAGGCGAAGACCATGTTTACTGTGATTTTATCTTTCACTCCAAAGAAAGTCATTAACTGTCGGCATGGCCGAAATTTTAAGGACATATCGAGTGTTCTCTATTCGATTGATAAGGAAAAATAGTGTTTTCTACAAAACAACAGTATTTTACCTAATTCGGTTGCCCCAATCGAGGATAATCTTATCTGAACAAATGTATTTTATGTTTATGGATTTGTAATTTGGGAGTACTGGCATGCATGTAGCGGGAGCATCATGGTAAATGGATTGCCGAAAGGGCATTGTGGCATTCCATATCTCGCTCCTCCAGTCTAATGGGCCACAAGAACCTATAAACCACCGAGACGCCTCGTGGCTTGATTATGGGCCTCCATGGTTCTCTCCATATTACTAGGGTTCTGTATTTCGAAAGGTTCACCTATAAAACCTCATTGAATTTTCGATAGAACTCTCTATCTCAAAACCTAGATCTGCTCTTCATTTTCTTCACCTGCCGAGCTTATTGTTCTTTCTTCCAAAATGATGTTAGTTATGAACCTTCATCCACATACGCCACAATCATCATCAATCTTTGTAGATTTGCATCATGATATTTCTTCTCAAATGGAAAACTTCCTTTCAACATCGCAACGCATAGAATCCTTCAAGGTTTCTTCCATGATAGTTCTTCACCTGCCTTGGATTGGAATAAAACATTTCCCTTTTCCCTTTTTAAATTTTTGTAGTTGTTTATGGGAAAAGTGGTCCTCAAACTATAAGAGAACATTGTTACACCACTAAACAGATTATGAGATGTATGTTATGGTTGAAAAAATGTTCATATTGCTTTCTAAGCAAATAATATTCTCAGTTCTTATTCTTGTGTTTATTCATTTTTCTCAATCAAATATGTAATCTCAAACGTAATAATTCTGTAGTGATTTGGTATTTCTCGGAAGTCGGAACCTGGTTAACAAAATGATTCTTAGAGATTTGTCTCTTAAATTTCTTTGAATGTGATTCTAACCTAACGCCAGAAGGAAAGTGAATAGCCAACTTGTATTGCTGTCTTACTACTAATAGCTTGCACATGTTCTAGATCAGAGTTGAGAAAAAATTACTCCCTCCGTCCCATATTACTTGAGCTACTTGCTTTAAAATCTTGTCCCACATTACTTGAGCTATTTCAAATATAAAAGTCATATTTCTAAAATTACCCTTTTAGTTGATTATTGTGGTTAAAACTTAGTATAAGATATACATATAATTTCATAATCGTGTTGATACTCGTTACGTAGGTGTTTTAAAATCATTTCCAACGATACCAAATATACAAATATACGTGGTATAATTTGAGAGATATGTCACTTATAAATTTTACTATTTTGTTATTTGTAAGGGTATAATTAGAAAATATAGTAAAATATAACTCTCCCTTCTCCTTGCCTTAAAAATTGTGCAAAATTGAGATAGCTCAAGTAATGTGGGACGGAGGGAGTAGAAAATTTTGAAAGCATGGTAAGAAGGTTAACGGACTAGAGTAAGATATGAAACATTATGTATGCGTAGTTGATATTTCAAATTAGCGAATGTCGTTAGCCGTCTGTTGTATATATTTTTTTAATGTGATTCTAACACAAATGCCGAAGGAAGGTGCACAACCAAGATCCATCTTATGAAACTTCGGTTGCAGTCTTACTAGCTTGTACCTGTTTCAGCTTGAAAACAAGAAAAGGTTCATGGACAAGGGTCAGAAGTGAAACATTAAGGATGTGCATTTGATTTTCTGAGCTGGGCAAACAACATAGAAGCAAGAAGGTGATGACATATATGCAAGAAGACATTGAAAATTTGTATAGGCAGAGCCGAAAGAGGACATCAAATACTTTCACAGAGGCGTTAAGGCAAGTACATGCCGATTTAGAAACTACAGTATAACTTCTTTAAAATAATACTCGATAAAATATTAACGGACCAATTTTGTGTAGAACTTTATTTAAAAGACAGCTAAAACTCCAATTTGATCATATGGACAGTATCTAAAAAGATTCTTTTTATTAAGACATTCTGGGCAAATGACCAATTACACAATCAGCTGACCATTATAAAGTTTCCTAACATACCCCTTTCATTATATTTAAACACTAATAATGCCCAAAAACATAGATTTTCACTCCACTAAATGTCTGCGATACCAGTTCACGAATTTTAACAATTGTTACAAACATACATCAACTTCAAATGCTCCGGCAAAGATAACAATAAGGACGATGACTACCTGCAAAATAGATTGTGTCACATCAGTATGGCAGGCAGGACACAGTAGAAGTAGAGACCACAGTAGACAATAATTACAACACAGGACTGAAACTAACCAGCTGTAGCAGGGCATGACTGAATTGACTTGACAGTCATTTTCATGAAGTAGTTGATGCTGTAGTAGGTGGAGCAGATATAGGTACAGTGAGTGAAAGGTGGAGTAGATATAGTTGGATATGCACCTCACTGACCAACAGGAGATGAAATCTAATACTTCAAATCTCCATTAAACAGCATTCATCAATCAGGACAAAATATAGATAGTTGGTGTAGCACACACAGAGATGCAGGTGCAATAAAATTCATGAGTTGGTATGACAAAGGAGCTTTTGTACTAATAGTTGGTGCAAGTAGATAGAGTAGGTGCAGTAGTTGGTGGAGTTGAAGAATGTAGCAATAGTGAAGCAAATATAGATGAAAACAGTAGAAATCACATCCAGAGTTGGTGTAGCAACAGATGGTGATGCAGACAGCAAAAAGTAGTTGGTGCAGTAGAAGAAATATGTTGTAGGGAGTTGTAGTTGGTGTAGAAATATATACTAACCAGAGATGCAGATGGAAGAAAAATCCATGAGTTGGTGTCTGTAGTAGTTGGTGATGATGCAGGCATATAGCAGTAGCTTGGTGATATTGAATGGCAGGAAGAGTGGAAGTAGCTCCTGTAGAAGTTGTTGGTTCAGATAATAGATTTTGGTGCAGAACAAGTAGATAGAGTAGGTGCAGTAGTTGAGGACCAATAGCAGCAGTTGATGTAGGAGATGGCAGAAAAATTAGCTGTCAGAGTTATGTGCAACTTGCCATAAAAACACCAGCTGAAATAGCAGTAGTTAGTAGTTGATGCAATTGACAATCAGGAGTTGGTGCAATTGACAATCAGGAGTTGGTGTAGACGTCGACTAAGGACAGCAGTTGGTGAAGCAGTAAAAGGCATACATAGTATGAATTGGGGCAGTAAGTAGTAGTTGGGGCAGTAGTATGAATAGAGACAGCAGAACCCAAAGAACAGGAAATTAAGTACAGTAGTAGTTGTTGTTGTAATCAAACAAATGTTACAATCAAACAGAAATGCCAGAGGAACCCAAATCGCCATCCTTCAAAACTCTAAATCAAATAAATTCATACAAGTGTAAATAAAACTGATAAAACCCAGGTACAAGTGTGTGTATAACTGGTTATACCTGGGTATTAGTGGTTATGATGCTAGGTATTAGTGGTTATGTAACTTCAAGAGTACCTGGGTATAACTGGTTATACCCAGATAAAACACTGATAAAACCCAGGTATAACTGGGGTTGCAGGAATTAAACAATTGCAGGAATTAAACACTGATAAAACCCAG
>JAJJMA010261091.1:17047-27978 GCA_023529015.1 Papaver nudicaule | reverse complement strand
ATATACCAGAAGTTCTTATTCTCTCTAGGGTTTTATATATATTCTCTCTGTACGATAATATATAAAATCGCTTATTCCTTCCTGAGGATTCAACCTCGTTAAATTCTTGTCTTCTTGATTGTGTGCGTTTGTGTTCTTGGCGTATTAAGATTATCTTTGTAGCTGTTGGTGAAACGCTTCCGCAGGTTTTAGCGCAACAAGTAACAGCTGCTTTAGCTTTGTTCTTCTGTTCTTGCACTGGCTTAGTTTTTTCTATTTCTGCTGGGTTATTTTGGTGCTTCTCTGCCAATAATTGGGTTTGCTTGTATTATTTTTTCCTTCTTCATATCTTTTAGTGAGCAAACAAAATAAATAAATGTAAGCAATTAAACAAAGAAAATTGGAACACAGAGTAATTAGTAATCGCTCTTAATGGAGATCCCACACTGACATTGAATTCCAACCAAGCCCAGCTCTCTACTTGTAGTAAATGCCCAAGGCATAACAATAAGCACTCAATAAATATGATATTACAAAGTAGGTTTAATCTCCAGAATACAAGAAGATAATAGCAGGACGATTACACTGTAAATAACAACTAACATGATTTTATTTCGCATACTTTGAAAAAGTACAAGGTACATCATTGCAAGGCCTCTAGTTGATCATCAAATGTTACATTTAGGTAAAAGATACTGTAGATGTTTTGAGGTTCAATGTGAAACCAACTCAATTTCCTCTACCATCTCATTTTTCTATTTTTTGAGTTTTAATTTCGGCTATCAGATACTACCTCCGTTCCAATTTACTTGAGGGTTTTGGTTTTGATACACTTGCTTTACACTTGCTAAAATTGGTATTTTTTCACAATTTGTTTAACAACGCCCAAACATTATATCTTCTATGTTACATTTCCAAACTCAAATGCATTGATTTTATTAAAAAATTGTGAAAAAATATCAATTGTAGCAAGTGTAAAGCAAGTGTATCAAAACCTAAACCCTCAAGTAAATTGGAACGGAGGGAGTATATTAATTGCTAAGTATGACATAAAACATACACTACCGGGGTAAAAGTTCACCGCTCTCTAATTATTGCTGGGCGGAAATTAAAAAACTGGGTTTAATATGGATTAATATGTCTTTGTTCATACGTTATACGCGCATTCAAAAGTAATCGGAGTTTCAGTTGGCACAAATTTCTATGATAGAAACCAAAACGAATGTATTATGATCAAAACTTTACAAGCCCAGAAGTGTGGCCCTATCTACGTGTTTATGTTAGTATTTTTTTTAGAATCCTTAAAATTAGATGACTGCTCAAAATCACGGTAAAAGGATGACTGAAAACAGAAATAATGTTGCTATTTTTTTAAAAAGTGATGTATAAATGTTGCTATTTGATTACAGATTTTAAATTCCTTTTGATTTAATCCAACTGCCACTACGCCAGATCCTGCCATGTGCAACACTTAGGTTTTTTCATGTGCAACGGATATATCCGTTGCACAACAATATCCGTTGCACATATTAAGCGTAAACATAATAATAATTACCAATAAATGGGCAACGGTTTATAATTATTGTGCAACATTTATATCCGTTGCACATGATGGCATAATTGTAAAACAAAATTACTTTGAGGGCTTTTACCCAGGAGAAATAAAAACATAAGAAAAATCCTAATAAACTTTAGTTTTTTCGTCGGGTATCTCTCTCCTCACTCGACTTCACCTTCTCCTCACTCTCCAGCGAAAAACCAGAGAAAAAAAAACTAACCCTAAAATCGCCACGAAAGCTACCAGAATGTGATGAAATACCTTGTAACCAGTTGAATCAACACCATTGCTACCAGAAATCCATACCCGTTTTCAGAAATTCAAAAACCTAACCCTAAAATCAATTCCCGAATTAAAAAAATCTGATTTTTGTAGGGTTTTCATTCTATTTGAGTTTGATTACTTATGGGTTTGTTTTTTACAGATTTGGAGGTCAATAATTGAAGGTGCACATTGATTTTACACTGGTAAAGAAACCCAATTTTATTTAGGGTTTTTCAGTTTTGATTCTAATGAATTGCTACTGAATCGTATAGGTGCTCTGAAAATCAAGGTATTGAAACTCTTTTCTCTCAATTGTTAACTGTGATTTTCTGTGAATTTCTGTTTTGTTCTTGATTTTGTTGTAGCTTGTATATAGATATTTATTAGTTGGGTTGTAGCCAATTTTGGATATATCAAAATTGATCATGCCAGGAATGTCAGGTTAGAATTTGAGGATGTTCTGACCACGTAAAGACCCTAAACCATCGATTGAACTAACCATGTTTCAGCAGGAATTTGACTCCGAGTAGGGCTGTTTGATCTTTTGTATAGAAGAATCTAACCGTTAGAATTTGCTGAAATTTTTATTGCTTATTGTACCTAATATGTTTATGGTCCTGTAAAAATTTGAGAAAGATAGGAACACAGTAGGTACTCCAAAACCTCTACTGGAAATGACTGCGTGCAGGAAATTCTGTCAGAATCTGGAATATTGAGTGCTTTGTACGAATACTTCATCATAATGTGTAGCGAATGGGCAAGTATATACATGGGGTTGGAAAGAGTGTGTACCAACTGGGAAAGTTATTGGAGGAGACCAATCTATTGGGGGTTTGAATCAGGAAAAAGAATTACTTGATAAGCAGACTTCGTTGACGTCCGAACAAGGTAAAATTTAGTAAACATGCTGCTTATTTGTATTTCTAGTGTTCTATTTTGTTGTGGACAAATTTAGTAAAAGGGGGACTTGTGCTGTTGTAGTGAGTCCTAAGTCGTCTCAACTTACCAGAACAACTGGTGGAGCTTCGTCCTCTATTGACCTAAAGGGAGTTGGAGAAGAAAAGACTAAGCGGAGAAGAGTATCATCAGCTAAGCACCAGACAGTTGATAGTTCAACATCCAGGGATGAGAATCTCTCGGCATTACCATGTCTGGTAACACTGAGTCCAGGGGTAAGGATCATCACTGTTGCTGCTGGTGGGCGACATACGTTGGCCTTGTCAGGTAGATTCATTTCGCCTCGAGTTAATGGTGCTATTGGCTCCGTGTTTCAGATTTTACTTGATAAA
This sequence comes from Papaver nudicaule, assembly GCA_023529015.1. NCBI lineage: Eukaryota > Viridiplantae > Streptophyta > Magnoliopsida > Ranunculales > Papaveraceae > Papaver > Papaver nudicaule. The sequence goes on along the minus strand of JAJJMA010261091.1, from coordinate 24,888 downwards.
TGAAGTGCAGAAGGTCCACTGTGATAAACATTAGATACCACCCTGATGCGTTTGTGTTTCCTGATGTTTCAGATATAGGACAAGTGTGGGGATGGGGTTATGGAGGAGAAGGGCAACTAGGGTTTGGGATCTCGTATACGTATGGTGTCTTCTCCTCATCCTATTCCTTGCATAGAGCCTTATGGAAAAGGGGTGTCTTCAATCATTCCACGAGGAAGCATGATTTCTGAGACACAAAATTACAAAGTTCCTGGCACTTATATAACAAGCATTGCCTGTGGAGGTCGGCATAGTGCAGTAATAACAGGTAATGTACTAATGTTTGATTGTTTCGGAGTCTTAGCAACTATCGTTTGTTTTTCCTTAATGCTATTCATGTGTTACTGCCCTTGGAAGCATAAAAGCACCTCGTATCTAGTTTCAATTTCATGTGTATGCTTTAACAAACCTCGAGTACATACCAAACTAATTGCTCAAAAAACGATAGTCTTAGCAACTATCGTTTGTTTTTCCTTTATGCTATTCATGTGTTACTGACCTCTATTACATCTATTGTAAACCTATTGCTGGCTGGTAAATGCCCTTCACAATTGGGAGAATACATAGCTAGCGCACCACTCACTCCATTACTCAAACCAGATGGTGGAATTAGGCCAATTGATGTTGGCACAATTTGGAGGAGGTTGGTGTCTAAAGTTGCGGCTTCAACTGTTAGCAAGGATATGAACCGATACTTAGGTGATTACCAATTTGGTGTTGGCATCCCTTGTGGTGGAGAGGCTATACTTCACTCAGTCAACCGCATAGTAGAAGAAAAAGGCTGCGACAATCCCCTAACCATGCTGATGGTGGACTTTAAAAACGCCTTCAACCTAGTGGACAGATCTGCCATGCTTCAAGAGGTCAGAACTCATTGCCCTAAAATCTCAAGGTGGGTATAATTTTGCTACTTATCACCTGTACGACTCTACTATGGTACCCATACCTTAGCTTCATCACAAGGTGTTCAACAGGGTGACACTCTCGGGCCACTCCTCTTTGTTGTTACATTAAACCCTATAGCATTGCAAGTCGCTAGGGAGTGCAATTTACATATGCAGGCTTGGTACCTAGACGATGGCACCTTAATTGTCGATACATTAATGGTCTCCAAAGCTTTCAGGATTATTCAAGAGCATGGACGAGTTAGAGGACTTCACCTCAATGTGCAGAAAACTGAGGTCTTTTGGCCTTCAGGTGACACGAGGAGTACATCAGTAGGGGTGTTTCCAGATGACACTGGGAGGCCTGCTCTTGGCGTCAAATTATTAGGAGGACCAGTGAGTCTGGATCCCCAATACTGCAGTCAACTAATACTCAACAGGGTCCAGAAGACGATTAATCTTATGGAAGCTGTACACACCATTGACGATCCCCAGTGTGAGTTGTTTCTCTTGCGCAACTGTACTGGAGTTTTTAAGCTATACTTCTCCTTGCGCACTACATCTCCAACCCATGTCCAGGAAGATCAGACTGTCTTCGACAAACATCTTCACACTTACCTACAACAGCTGATTACAGGTGAAGGTCCCGGCCATGGCCCTGTCCAACACCGTTTAGCTACACTACCTATTCGAGAAGGAGGTCTGGCAGTCTATTATATGCAAGATACTATGCACTACAACTACTTAGCATCCTGTTTACAGACACAACAGTTGCAGGGCAATATACTTAGCCAAGCAGATGTGCCGGTTAGAAGGCATAGTTTTCAAGCTATGCACAATTTCCTTCAAGTTTGCGGCCTTGAATTTTCACAAAGCATCGACGAATCAGCCCCCCATCCTATGCGAGTTTTGGCGGTTCAGTACTTTGCTAAAGTGACGAAAGAAATGCCTACACAACTTGCCATGACCAGAAGAGAACTCATCTTGTGGCAGAGTAATAAGAAGCCTCATAAACGAGACTATCTATTGGCTATGCCGGCTGACGGGCTTGCGCAGACAATGGGCCCAAGACACTTCAACTCCATTATTTGCTATAGACTTGGTATACCCATGTTTGAAGAAAACAGTCTTTTTTTGTGTTGCGAGAGAAGTATGGACGCTTTCGGATATCATGCAATTCAGTGTGCTTCTGAAGTTGGATTAAACCACCACCATAGCATTGTTAGAGACACTTTCGGGGGCATTGCTTCAGAGCAGGAGTACCTTATAAGATTGAAGTTGCTTTGGGTTTTCTCGCAGATGAGGGTCGTAGTTTAAGGCCGGATGATATCTTAGTATACAATTGGGACAACGGGCGTGATACATGCCTTGATGTTATGGTAGTTTCCCCCTTCACAGGTGGAGGAGTTCAAACTTACACCCCAGGAGCTGCATTAACTAGAGCTATTAAGCAGAAGCGAAGCAAGTACTTGGAGATATATAGAAGCAATGGCTACAATTTCGGAACCTTGGGTTTTACTACCTTGGAAGAGCTTGGAGATGAGACTATGGAGTTTTTGACGTGAATGAAGAATTATATCACTACGCCACAGGGGCCTGTTTGTAACGCTTATAGACGTTGCGCAGAATTAAAGCAACGTCTATTAGCGTTGCGAATACGGCGTCACAAATTTTTCGTGACGTCTATTAACGTTGCTCTAATTAATTAAAGCAACGGAAGTAACGTTGCATCTTCCGTTGCACTTTTTTATTTAAAGCAACGTAAGTAACGTTGCAGAATTTATTTAGAGCAACGTTTTCTGTAATTTAGGCAACGCCTATAAACGTTGCGGATTTTTTAATTAAAATTAAAATAAAATAAAATTACAAAATAAATAAATTCTGTATTTAAATTAAATAAATATGATGTATTACAAATCTATACAAATAAAAATACAAAAATCTATACAAAAGATAAATAAATAAATATGATGTATTACAAATCCATGGCTTCCAATGTTTTGAACTGGTTGTAATGCATAGTAAATAAAATCATGAAGTTGATGGAAGATACTGGAATATGCGACTCAACTTGGATGGTAAATCAATCATCCTTGCTTGGAGTCACTAATTTTCTTGACCATCATCAAATTTGGAGAACAACAAGAGATGATTTTGATACCATTGCAAAACAGATCTAACTTCCAATGTCATTCTATGTTCCAACGAAAAACTCTGCACTAATTGTATAGAAAACAAACCTTCACACGCTCTTCCTCGTTTGTGTCCATTATATATGCCATGTACCTAATACAGAGAAAGGAGAGAAACGACTTAGGTTCAATCCCATAGTGTGCAATCACAGGTACAGAAATATATGACAGGTACAGACATAATCATGAAATAAGCACACAAGTCTGATTGTGAGAATGAAAATGATAATACCCAATTGACTAGTCTTACCTACTGTATCTAAAACCAGATAGCCACGTTCAGCAGGTGATGAGCACATAAACAGGAAATGATCTATGCATCATAAAACATGCACAAACTACATTTGCCAAATTCCTGTGAAGGAGAGGAAGAGCATTTAGTACTAAGATTCTGCCTTGAAGGAGAGGAAGAGCATTTATGTGGAGCAATAAGAAACACCTGTAATGACGGACCAATGCACGACAATTCTCGTCTTGCTTATAACACACCATAGTAACGACATGCCAGGCTTGCAGCTGTGCTCATTTGGACTTAAGTTCTGCTCTTAGTTTCCTCATCTGTTCTCCTTATCATAAATAAAGATGTTGGACTAGCACACAGACAAACAAATTAAAAACGATAGTGGTGCACAACAGTCAGGGTTAAATTGCTCAAGCAAGATACTTACCACCAGCCAACCCCCCTAGTAGTAACCCCTCGACATTATTACGAGGTTGAATATCTGAATTAGGAAACCATCTTTGCTTCCCATATTCAGCAAAGTCCTTCGGGGATTCATAAAATGTAACCTGGACACAGAAGCAATTAATTTGAGACAAGTATACAAATCGATAGTCAGAACTCAGTATAGGACAGAGGCCTGTTGTGAGCTAGGTCACTAGCTAGAGAATGCCTGATTGGAACTGAGTTCTAGAACAATGGCTTGTTGTGAGCTAGCTCACTAACTAGAGAATGGCAGTCATATTACATGTACAGAGAACAGAAGGTAAATAGATTTCCTAACTAAAGATAGGAAATACTGAATATTCTATAATAAAAACATCATTTCCAGAAAACTCTAGTTGATGAGTACCTCATACATATGGAGATTGTCAGAAGCATGAAATACATGAGTAGACAAATTAGTAGACATACATACATGAGTAAACAAATTAGTAGACATACATGAGTACCTCATACCTATAAGTTGAGCTAGACATACATACATGAGTAGACAAATTAGTAAACTAAGATAATCAAAAGATAATATTACCTTCAGGTTTTCTCACGACTTCGGTGTAGTGACTTACACACCCAGGGTACTTTTGCTGCTTGAAAAACATTTCCAAGTTTCTGGGAAAAACCACCAGGATGCCGAGCACCACCCTCTTTCACATTTGTATTGCCAATGTTGTTTACAATGAGCTATGACTCAATCATTTTCCAATTCAATCTAAATCAGATAACAAGATAAATTAAATTACATACAAACTACATAAGAAAAGTACACAAAGATCTAAAATGAAAAAAATGATTATGGAGTGAAAGAAATAAACTTACTGAAAAGAACTTGATCTGCTTTACCCACTTTAAGTAAAGGATTGTTCTCTGCAATGGTTCCTTGAAAAACCAAAGGGATGTTGAAAGTTGTTATCTGCTCAAGCCAAAGAATATCAATCACCACAAACAAAAGGAATGTCAGAATCCAAAGCTTATGTAGCTACCAAGTGCTATAAAGCTTAGACAAATACACTTATAAACACACACTATAAGATCACGTACCATGTCTTTAGTTACTTCCCAGAATCAAAGCTTACAATGAATCCAATAACAGAAATTAGCAAAATGATTTACCTTTGTGCATCTTATTAGTGCCACACATCAGCTATTTTACACGCTAAACAAAAAGTTGAAACCCAAAGTAGTATAGGGTTTACTATATCATGAATTTCTTTCCATCGGCAGCAACAACCCCTGTTAATTAAAACCAAAAGAAGATCAGATCTGAACAATTAGTTGGGAAAGAAATAGGCGTAAGATGTAAACTTGAAACTAGTGTGGTTTTATCATTCAATCAAGAAAAAATAACTACCTTTACTGGAGTCGCTAATCCATCTTCTCAAAACATAAAACAACTCAAAATCTCAAAAAACAAATTCACAGAAATAACGAAAACTAGGATGTAACTAATCGAAGGAGGATCTAGTTTCAGATCTGGTTTTCGATCCCATCCGCTCCCCCGCATCAGGTCTCCAAGGTGTTAATCAAACAAAAACTAGGATGTAACTAATCGAAGGAGGATCTGGTTTCAGATCTGGTTTTCGATCCCATCCGCTCCCCCGCATCAGGTCTCCAAGGTGTTAATCAAAAGAGAAATCTGATTCTATTAATCGTCTTTTCTGAGACAGTGGAATGAGAGATCTGAATTAACTTGTTTCTGAGACTGAAACTAGACGAAGGAAGAAAAGAACGAGAAGAAGGAGGAGTAGAGAGAAGAGAGGGTCGAGAGAAGAGAAAGTGAGAGAGCTGAGTGTCGGTGGTGGTGTTATAAAAAAGTTTTTTTTTTTTTTCTAATAAAGGAAAATCTATTTTCCAGTGAAAAGACATATAAGCCCTTGAAGGCGCAACGTTATTGGCAACGTTAATAACGTTGCTTAATTAATTTTAATAATTCCTAATTGGAGCAACGTTAAAAAAAAATTATGCAACGTTATTTGACGTTGCCACGTGCGCAACGTCAAAAAACGTTGCAGATGCAAAAAAAAAAAACGTTACAATCTAGGCCCTGTGGCGTAGTGTATGTCTAGGCATAATGTTTCAATGAATGTTGGAAATTACCTCTTCATTATAATAGGGTTCGCTATTCAGAAAGGGGTTGGGACCCAGCTTGTAGCTAGGCTCCCCTCTGGTAATGTACAAGACTAATTTTATTCTTCTCCAGCTAGGTAAAAAGAGGGGATCCTTTAGGTCCACTGTTGTTTGCTCTTACACTACATCCTCTTGTTCTGCATATTTCCAAAGAATGCAAACTTGACCTCAATGCTTGGTATTTGGATGATGGGACTATAATTGGAGATACTCTGATGGTGGCTAAGGCTCTTGGTATTATTCAACAGGGTGGTGGAGCTAGGGGTCTTGATCTTAACATCCAAAAGACTGACATCTTTTGCCCTACTTTGGATCCTAGGTGCAGTCAGGTTGGTGTTTTTCCCCTTAACATTGGCATACCTTCTCAAGGTTGTTAAGCTGTTGGGTGGTGCAGTTAGTACTAACTTTGCTTTCTGTAGCCAATTGATGCTTGACAGAGTGAATAAGACCATTGCCCCGATGGAAGTTGTCCATAAACTCAAAGACCCACAGAGTGAGTTATTGCTTCTGCGCAATTGTACATGAGTTTCTAGACTCTATTTCTCTATGAGGACTACTGCACCAGCCTTCTCTCAACCTTCCCTGAGTGCCTATGATGATTACCTTTTTCAGTATTTGAGACATCTTTTAGTGGGTGATGGCCCTGGCTATGGTCCTTTGCAACACAGATTAGCTACTTTGCCCATCAGTGAAGGTGGTTTAGGCATATATTCTCTGCAACATACATCTCAGTATTGCTTCTTAGCCTCCAGTTTGCAAACTCAGCAGTTGCAGTGTGAGATTTTGTGTCATTCTGGCATATCAGGTAAGAATCCCTCCTTAAAACAAGCTCTGGATTCATTTTCTCAAGTGTGTAGTCTTGATTCTTCAGCCTGCATTATTGAGTCTGCCCCCCCATCCCATGTGTTCTCTGGCAGCTCAATACTTTTCGGATATTGTTAAGAAATGCCTGCCACTTATTGTATGTCAGCTAGGGACTTAGCTTTGTGGAGATGTAATAAAACACACCATGCTCAGGATTATTTGATGGCAATTCCAGCTGAAGGTTTTGGCCAAAAGATGGGACCTCAACACTTTAATGTTGTTCTTCGTTATAGGTTGGGTATTCCTCTGTTTGTTGTGGACTCACCTTGTCCTTGTTGTGGCAAACCAATGGAAGCTTGTGGTGATCATGCGGTTCATTGTGCTAGTACAGTGGGTATTAAATCTCGTCACAACCGTGTGAGGGACACAATTGCAGATATTTGTTTTAGAGCTGGTGTTTCTACCAAAATTGAGGCTGCACTTGGTTTTTTCACTAATGATCAGGGTGGAGGTTTAAGGCCTGCTGACATTTTGGTGGACAATTGGGAGGATGGGCGTGACACGTTCTTTGATGTTATAGGGGTTTCACCATTTGCATGTGGGGGGTTTCAGTTTTTGCACCCGGTCTTGCTTTAGCCAAAGCTGTTGAAAAGAAAAAGAGCAAATACTTTGACCTTTGTAGAACAAATGGCTATAATTTTGGTACCTTGGCATTTACTACTCTTGAAGAGTTGGGTGATGAGACTATAGACTTCTTGAAGCAGCTTAAGAATTTTGTGTCTAGGCATGATTCCACTATTAATGTAGGAAATTATTTTTTCATAAGAGTAGGTATAGCTATTCAGATTGGTGTTTGGTCTCAGCTTGTTGCTAAACTCCCCACACGAACCATGTAATTACTCTTATTTTTTCCTATCTTAATAAAATGCCTGGTTTCAGAAAGGGTTTGGGACTCAGCTTGTTGCTAGGCTCCCATCCGACAATGTACAAGACTAATTTGTTGTTTTCTAATAAAGGACCTCGTTTTATAATAATAATAATAATAATAATAATAATAATAATAATAATAATAAT
>JAJJMA010261091.1:0-17037 GCA_023529015.1 Papaver nudicaule | reverse complement strand
ATAATAATAATAATAATAATAATAATAATAATAATAATAATAATAATAATTCCTTTGTTTTCTAATAAAAGCTTGGTTTTATAATAATAATAATAATAAATGATGCAAGTCGGATGACTCTTCCATCTTACTTTGTTTAAGATCAGTATCAAAACCAGAGAGCACTTCCATTCCAATACACATGAACTTGAATACATTTTTTAATCACCTTATTTTTGATTGTTTAGTCTTGTAATATATATATATGCTTACACACAGGGCAGGTGATCCACCACTAAAGTGCAATTCCATGCAACAATACACTGCTCAACTGGTGAGTATTGGCTGGTATGACATTGAGTACTACTATATGATTGCTCAAAGTAGAAAATAAGAATGTGGTGTTACTGGTAGATATGATGTAAAACTAACTCAATTTCCTCTAGCATCTCAGTTTCGTATTCTTTTCCTTCTGATTTTCCATCTGATATACTAGTTGCAGAGTTCAACATAAAGCGTTCACTTCCACGGTGAAATATCCCAAGCTATTGTTGTGTGGAGATGAAAAGACAGAGTTACATATATGGATAAATAAGGCTTTTAGTTTATTCACATTCATGAGTAATCACACTATCAAATTCAGCTAACACAAAATTTCCACGATGAGAAACCAAAAATGATTCTATTATGATCATAACTATACCAAAAGCATGACCGTACTTTGTATTATGGTCAAGACTTAAGTTGTACATGGATAGTTATTATCTTTTAGTGTGGCTTGCAATCACCGAGACTTGCTCTCCCTTCTTCAGTAAAGTTCAGTCTTTATCGAGCAAAAATATGTGCAACCATTTGAAGCACTCATCACGAAGTGAACCACTGATCAACCCCATCATAGAATAACAAATTATTCAAACATGTTCTCAAACGTTGGAAAACTTTGAATGGGTACTAACATGTAGTAGTGTCAATTGTAGGCACCGGAAGAATAACTGCAACAAAAAACAATGCACTCTCTCAGATTGGCGTTACAATGGGATCTAAATTCCAGTATAAAAAAGTGAAAAACAAAATTTATCACATACTAGAAGGTAAAAATTGGTGTAAATTCTATACGAAAGAATATCAAGAATTCTGTGATTATTAATTAAATTATAATTTGTTTTTACAAAGAATCACGACACTATTATCGTCGGTAATGTAACAATTTTGTGGCAAGCGATGATTTTGTGTTGATTTATTTGATGTGTGAGAAGGGTGGAATAATGTCGAGAAAACAAGTCAACGAATCAAAGTACGATTGACATATTCCAGCAGGGAGCCTGGTGCACAAGTAAGTCAGATGGCTCTATTAACCAACTTAGTTTAAAAGCGGTATCAAGGAAGGTGTCAACATGCTAGACAGCTAATCAACCGCTAGATAACAAATCCATGGCCTAAAAGTATTGCTTTCTATGATACCAACAGTATCTAATTGCTCATTAGTTAGGATTAAAGCTGAATTGGTGTGCTTAGGTGTAATGCAAAGCTAACTCAATTTCCTCTACCATCTCTTTCTTATTTCTTTTCCTTCTAATTCTTCGAACATTTGACATGGTAGCGGCAAAATTTTACATAAAACATACACCTCGACAGTGAAACATTACCACTCCCAACTTATTGTTTGATGGAGATTAAAAGAGAGTTATATATTGGTGTTTGGTACTAACATTTTGTCCAAAGTTAGCGTTTGGTCTAACATTTGTCCAACTTAGCTTTTGGTACTTGTAAATGACGTTGACTTACTTTGACCAGAGTTAAATTAATTATGTACTAATATATTATATGAGTTTACAAGAGTACCCCTGGTATGGGCCTATGATCCAACGACTCAAAAAAAAAAACAGTAAATCTACGGTCCAGATTGAACAAATGAACACTACATTAGACCACCGCCATCACACAATATCACCATCCGCAAGGCATTAACAATGTAACTTCTTTGCCTGCCTTCTTTACTTCGTCGTTCTCATTGCCATTAATGAGAAGATTTATTTCAACGCAATTTTCCAACACGACATTCAAAGATGTCCTCATGTTGTTTTCTTTTTTTGTGACGAAGCAGCCTCTAGATTCTTCCTCTGATTTTCTTTGGAAAAATTATAGCTTCATGAATCCAAAAAGTTGCCGTCAATTTCATGTATTAAGTGAAGTTATGGGTTAAATACGCTGTTTTTAGATATGGGTTTTGATTGTTTCAGTCATTCTTATCTTTTGGGTGTCTTCTGGAAGCTGACGGCTAATTTAGGGATCTGAAAACTCCATTGATGAATCCTAATCGACCGACTAACAGTTCAATAGAAGAAGATTAAACAAATGAAAAAGCTTTATAAAGATCATTATTGGTTAATTAGTGAAGGAAGTGGTGATAATCAGAACATCAATTTCATGGTGGTGAATTAAGGTTCATGAATTGGGTAGAATTTTTGTAGTTTGGTATCTGTTTTATGTAGGAGTTTGACGATTTGGGTGGGGCGGATGTCGGTTGTAGACTGAAATTGAAGGGTTTAAACATCTTTTTAAGTTTTTGTGTAAATGTTATTAAAGTGAAGGGTATAAGTGTATATTCTTCTGATATATTAGGGAAACGTTAGACTTAGCGGAGTCAACGATGGTCAACGTCATTTCCAAGTACCAAAAGCTAAGTTGGACAAATGTTAGACCAAACGCTAACTTTGAACAAAATGTTAGTACCAAAGACCAATTTTCCCTAGTTTAAAAGCGGTATCAATGAAGGTGTTAACATGCTAGACAGCTAATCAACTGCTAGAAAACAAATCCATGGCGGAAAAGTATTGCTTTCTATGATACCAACAGTATCTAATTGCTCATTAGTTGGGATTAAAGCTGAATTGGTGTGTTTAGGTGTAATGCAAAGCTAACACAATTTCCTCTACCATCTCTTTCTTATTTCTTTTCCTTCTAATTCTTCGAACATTTGACATGGTAGCGGCAGAATTTTACATAAAACATACACTTCGGCAGTGAAACATTACCACTCCGAACTTATTGTTGGATGGAGATTAAAAGAGAGTTATATATGGATAGATATGTCACATTCACAAGTGACTGTATCATTCAATTGACACAAAATATCCATGACCAAAAACGACTGTGTTATGATCAGATCTTTACAACCCCAAAAGCATGGCCATACTTTTTATAATGATCACGACTGTGTTGGTGGATTAAATTTTATTTTTATTTTTGGTTTTGAAGCTTGCACTTGTTTTCACTTCTTAAATGTAATTCTATCATCATCTAGCCAAAATATGTCCGACCAGTTTAAGCGCTTAGGTAGTAAACACGACAATATGAAAGACAATAAGGATTCATTTTTTCCCTTAGTCTTGTTGAATAAGAGGATTAGTAAAGCCGATACACTGTTAATTAATAGTACTGATGTTTGATTGTTGCTTTTAATTAGAAGTACAAAATTTTGGATAATTAAGCCAGGTATTTGAGGATAATATCATCAGGGAAGAAGAGGTAATAGTATTACATAGGTTCCTTTATATACACTTAAGGCAAAACCCTAAGTAATTATATGGACCGCACATCCATGGGCCTTCGGCCCTATAACACTTCCCCTTGTGCGGTTCAATTACAAAATTTTATACACAGTGCTTCACATATAGTGCTTCGAATGTAGTTCTTCAAATGTATTGCTTCACTGAAACTTTGACAAGGAAAAATCTGGTGGGACAAAACCTTGAAAAGATAAAGAGTATAACGTCTCGAGTCTTGGTAAGCTTCTCTCTTGGAGTTGGTCGTGGTAGGTGACTTCTCTTTTAGCTTCAAATGTATTTCTTCAAGTGTAGCTCGCTCATCAATGACCATTGTGTCTAAGTCAATTGCCTCATTAAAACCTCGCCAGGAAAACCCAAAGGGACAAAACCTGATCTAAGGGAAAAGGGTGCAATATTAAGAATACTTTGAACATAGTTAGACTCGCATATGTTGCCTCGTTAAAACCTTGACAAGGAAAACCCAGTGGGACAAAACCTTAGTGAAAGAAAAAGAGTATAACGCGATAAGTCCAGAAGTACGTCTTTGCTCATGCTGAATAACATTCTTGCTTCTTGCTTGAAGTTGTTTCGCTTGACATACCATCGTGATCATTTCTTCGATTCTGATGCAGTTCAGTAATATCAATCCAATCTTTAAGTCTTCAGCATTCAGCATATACGCCAGGTGTAGTTGTTTTCGTTGTCTCTCTAAAACCTTGTCGAGTAATAAAACCCTGTGGGAAAAACTAATCTCGATTGAAGGGAAAACAAGTACAACACAGTTTCACATTTCGAATCAAAATATGTCGACATCATATCCTTGGATCCTCCCCCTGATGTCAGCATCTCCCCCTGATTTCATTCTGGGTAATCTCTAGACAGTTTCATTAGTCATGAGCTTTTCTAAAGTGAATATAGGTGATGACTTGTAAGTCTACCATGTCTCCCCCTGATTACTTTCGTTAAAGAATAGATTATTGTTTCTTCATAATCAACAACCTTTTGATTGCACTTTTGGTATTGTAGTTGTCGCATTAAAAACCTTGTTGAGTAACAAAACCCTGTGGGAAAAAGTAACCTCGGTGAAAGGAAAAAGAGTGCAACTTACCACTATAGGTGCTCCCCCTGATGTAGGACAATTTGTGATGTACAAAACATTCATGGGAGTTTGAACAACTTCTTTAGTCCAATACAGGCAGACACTTCCTTTAGTCTTACGCAGTCAGACAAGTTCTTTAGATCTCTCCAGTTTTGCAATCATGGGAGTTAGACAATTCCTTTAGTCATATGCTTTTCACAAGTAATCATGGGAATGCAATACAATTTGCAATTGCATTAGAAGACTCTACTTGCGTCTTCATAGGGATAAGAACAAAAATCATGTCAATGGTTCCTTTTAGGTATCTAAAGATATTCTTGATACCATTCCAATGACGTTGCGTTGGCGCTGAGCTACATCTAGCCAACAAGTTCATTGAGAACGAGATATCTGGTCGAGTACATTTTGCTAAGTACAATAATGCGCTTATTGACTTAGGTAGGGATATTCGTCTCCCAACATATCTCCATCCTTTCTTTCACGAGATGGATCTTTACGTACATCTACAGTTCGACCAATCATGGGAGTGCTAGCCAGGTGCACTTTGTCCATATTGAATTGCCTGAATATCTTATGGACATGTGATGACTGGTGGATTAATATTCCACAAGCTCGATGTTCTAGTTCAAGTCCTAGAAACATCCGAGTTTTTCCAAGATCTTTCATCTCAATTTCGAATTTCAAATAGTTTGTGGTTTCATTTACTTCGTCAAAAGTAACTACTATGTTCATATCGTCGACATAGAAAACTATAATTGTAAATCCGGAACTTGTTTGTTTTCGAAACACGCAAGGGCACAATTTATTATTTTTATATCCCTTCCCAATCAAATGATCACTTAGACGGGTATACCACATCCGTCCGGATTACTTTAATCCGTAAAGTGAGCGTTTCAACTTAATTGCAAACGCACTCCTTGGTTTAGAGTTACTTGATTTTGGGCAATGAAAGTCCATCTGGCACTTTCGTGATTATCTCTGTATCAAGATCCCCATAGAGATATTATGTAACCACTTCCAAATCCTTCTGAAACTGCCAAGCTAATCTAATTAGCAGAACATCATGATGTTCGCTACAAGAGAATAAGCGATCCAAGGGTTTTTGAGAAACCTTGCGCCACAAGGTGAGTCTTTATACTTTAAGATTTCATTATTCTCACTACGCTTTGTGACAAACAACCATCTATGTCCCATAGGCTTTACACTTGGTCGGTTAGCACTACCGCACCAAATACCTGTATATTTGTCAAAGAACTAAGTTATGTCTGGATTGCGTTGGCCAAATATGCTCTTTGTTTGAATCTAAACAATATAGAGCATGGTTCGATCTCATCGTTCTCCACTTCTGGAGCAACTGAATTATATCATCACTAGTGGAAAAGGGGGGTTTTAGAACTGACCAGGGCTTTTGTAAAAGAACTTACCTGGGCCGTTTCGCGTCTAGACCGGTCAAAATCCGTTCTTTCGCGGGTATAAAAGCGGAAAAGATAAACATTGGTTTTGATCTGTTATTTCACCAACGGTCAGAGATCAACTCATTTTTTCAATGCTGTAGATGAAACCTTATCTCTTTCTCGTGAATAAAAGCAACATAAACCTTATCCCTTTCTTTTCTCTCTCTTTCTTTCTCAAACAATAAAAAAAAAAATCTCTTTTATCGTCCTTCACTTTTCTCTCACAGGCTTACTGAACCTCTCAAATTTTCTTTCCCTTGATTTTCTTCAATGTTTCTAGAAAATTATGTTCTGGTTCTTCTTCAGATTCATCAAAATGAAACTCTAGAAACTTTTATTTTGGGATTCCTCTCAACCGGTTCAGTATTAAAAGATCTAGGGTTTTTTAATATCCCAAAAAAATTACTCGTTCCATTGCTTCGTTATTTTGTGAGGTTAGTTTGCTATTATTAGTATATGAAAAAGTCTAGTGTTTTATTTAATTTCAATTTTTTCTTCTCAGATCTGTTTTGTTGACGATGTTGATGTTGATGTTGTTTCAGTTTTGGTGGTAGTGCGAAAGGTTTTGGGTGAATAGCTTTGAATTCACGAGAAAAAAACTTCGAAGGTATACAAACATTATTACTTCCTCTGATTTTAATTTCTTAAATGAGGACTTTGTTAGTTTTAACTGTTTTTTTCTTATAGGGTTCAAATTTGTGTATTTGGGTTTTTTCTTATTCAGTTTTGGTAAAGAATTTCTATTTTTTTCCTACGGGATCTCTTGCCTAAAGTTGTGCTTGAATAGGGGTTTCCTGCCATTTTCTTTCTTTGTAAGTTGTTGTGCCAGATTCGATTGTGGGTGTGAGTGTATGTATAGTTGTGTTCAATTGTGTTTTTTTGTTTGTTTGATTATAGAGGACGCCAACTACTTGAGCTTTTTGTTCACAAATCAAGTAACAACAATTTGTGGTTTTTTTTTTCAAGTGTATTCAATCTGATTTTATTTTCTATTTTCTTGTTTCCAGGTAGTGACTAGCGATTCTAGCCTTTCAGAAGCAAATAAAATGAGTTATATAACTCCCATAAACATTTCAATCATTTAGGTAAGAAGACTATCAACTCATTCAGTTTCCCTCTTAAATGAAATCGTCTCAAGGAATACTTTGAAACTTATGGAGAATCGTTGAAGTTGTGGTAATGAGGAATTCACTGATGCAACAGTTTATCTGCCGAGCCTTTTTATCACTTAACTCTCTTGCTTGCTGTTGATTTGCTAAGGTCGATGTTTACGACCATTTTTTGGCTGATTGATGATGCACCGTTATGCTCTTGCAGATTTGTAAAGGTCGACCAGAGGATGACACAGTTTTGGCCGTGTAGGTGGTTGCAGCTTTGGTGATGAGGCTGCTAGGATGCTAGACCAGATAATCATTAGCTTTGTTACAATTCCTATCTACTAAAAATGTGGCAGAAATATCATTTTCATTAAGATTGGATATAAATTCTTGTTAGATGTTTATGTTATGATTTTTGTTTGGTGTCTAGAGTCTTTCGAGCAAAAACCCACTTTCATTTAAATGGTACAATGCCGAGGAAGAGAAAAAACAAAGGGAAAAACCATCTTTACAAAATTATTCACATTGTTCTTAATGTTATTAACCCTTGAACTGTTGGGCGAGCTTACAAATAATGTCTGTGTTCTGAGTTCTAACTTGTGTACTTCTTCACAGGGAAGGAAGTGGCTCAACTAGTTTGTGCAAGTTGTCACACCTTATTGTTGTACACCTGTGGAGCAAAAAGCGTGTGATGCTCTTGTTCCCACACGATCAATGTGGCTATGAAAGGTACTAAACTTGATTACATACTCTTCTATTTCTCCAGAGAATTCAACTATGTTTCTTTTACACTATATCATAATTCAGAGAAATGGAAAGAAAAGAGATTATAAACTGGACTAACGAAAGAATTTGAGGTTATGGTTTCCTTTGTTTGCCTCAAGTGAAAACAAACAAAATGTAGTATTCTAAGTGCTCATTTTAACCTTTTGACTGCAAATCAGGTTAGCCTATATTAATTGTGGAAACTGTCGGAAGGTAGATACTCATCTTGTTGGCAAGCAACTGAAGATTTCTCATATTCTTTGTTAACAATTGAAAGGTGAAGATTTTCCCTTAAACTGATCATATAACTAGGATAAGGCTTTTTCTTGATATCCTATTGTAATGAAATGTAAGGTCCTATTTGTTTAAGGTAATGAAAAGTCCACTGAGTCAATTGTGTCACATTACATGACTTAGAAGTTGTACCTAATCAATTCTTTCTCGTGTTAAGTGCTCTTGGAAGAATGATAGATAGGTTGATTTAGAATCTTATGTTGGCGTAAAGTCTTCAAACGTATAACAAATACTGTTTTGTTGATTACTAATTGAGGGAACCTCATCTGGTTGTGTTGCTTTCACTCTTTTATACCTATTTGATGATGTATGTTTTCATTGGATATTGCAGGTTTCTCCAAGCACAACTGAACATAAGTTCAGTACTTGAGTTTCCCCTGACGAAACTTTAATTTGGCGATTCAAGAGAAAGAAGTAACTCCTCCGGACCAGCACTGGTTGATCTTTGCTGGTAAACAGTTGGAAGATAAAAGAACGCTAGATGACAGTTGTAAGAAAATGTTTGCCCTTAGAAGTTAATATAATTACTGGTTTGAATCTTTTTAGTTGATTTTGAACTTGGAAGTACTGTCTCAATTGTAATATTGATTATATGTGAAGTACAATGAATTCATGGTTACTTATGAATGGTAATGGGTTTAGATTTATAAAGTCAGATTCTATTTCAGATCTGCATCTTAATCTGAATCATTCAGCTCAGTCAGAAATCTATAATTGGAATTATCAAATCTGCTGAAATGGGGTCAAATGATCTGTCAACTTTTTATTTTTATTATTATTAAAATCGAACGAAAGGACTGCTTTTTACAGTTCTTATAAAAAACGTGCAAAGTCAGTTCTATTATAAAGTCCAACAAAATCCGTCCTACTTGAAAAGGATGACAATAATAAAACTGTTTATAGAGCTAACTAGAACCGTTCTTTTTCTCATTAATAGAACTGTTTCTAGTTGTTCTTAAACGGACGTTTTCCACTAGTGCATCACTATGCACGCATGATCCTTTCATTGACTCATGTGCATTCTCATAATCCATTAGGATTTCATTGCTCTCTAGAATCATTTAAAACTTCGGAGCGTCCTCTAGTTTGATTCGTGGACATATTTAGAGACAATTATATGAGATGAGTTCAAATGATATATATAGTTAGATTGTGCCTTACTCATCCACTTCCTTTCTAGGTGAGCATCAATCGAACCAGGTGGTCTCTCCAACTTCCTTTATGGGGCCACGGCCTCAACTACACTTCCACAAAATGTAGTTGTGGCACCATAGTTTATGGTGCATATCCTTAGTTAAAGGATTTCTAACCTTGCAGGTACGCTTGCAGTTGGTATGTTTGATCTCGTCACTTTAGTGATATCAGTGTACATTCTGAATATCGAAAATCGTTTTTCACTTCACATTCACATTGTGAAGTATGGGGATCAAGAGAGACAACATGGGAAAAACACCACAACAGTTCATGTCGTTCCCTTAGGAAATCCTTTTCCTCACCTCCCCCCTACACTGGGAAGGTTTCTCATTAAAGTGACTATCCATAATTCTAGCGGTAAAGAGATCGCCTGTCAAAGGCATGTGTATAACATAATCGTCTATGTGGACCCATCTTAGTACGTTGTGGAGGCGTAATAGGCATGTGTATAACATAACCAAAAATGCGTAAATGTAAAATATCAGGCTTATATCCAGTCACCAACTGGTACGCAGAATATGGTTGGCTATCAGTGGGTCTGAAGCGAATAAGTAAAACTGCATGCAATATGACGTACCCCAAGCAGTAAAAGGCAGGTATTGGAACGCATAACTAGTGCCTTAGCTATCATCTCTAACCTTTTGATGTTAGCTTCCGCAAGACCAATT
Source organism: Papaver nudicaule (assembly GCA_023529015.1). Taxonomy (NCBI): domain Eukaryota; kingdom Viridiplantae; phylum Streptophyta; class Magnoliopsida; order Ranunculales; family Papaveraceae; genus Papaver; species Papaver nudicaule. The sequence continues at coordinate 6,939 of JAJJMA010261091.1, read as the reverse complement.
CTGGAATGTTTGGGGTACATGATGCTCTTTGTCAATTCCTTTAGACATACATAAATCATCAATTCCTTTAGATGTAAATTCTCCAGCATTATCAAGTATGACAAACTTGATTGTATGATCATGGTGGTGAGTCCTTATACGTATCACTTGTGCTGGGAGCTTTGCAAAATCAGCATTTGTTGTGGACAACAATGCAAGGTGTGACCAACGAATTAAAACATCATCCAGAACCATAAAATACTTGAATGGTCCGCATTCTGGATGTATAGGTTCACAAATATCACCTTGTATCCTTCGTGAAAATGGAATTTTTTTTCTTTGGTATCTTTAGCATAGGATGGTTTCGATGTCTTTGCTAAAGAGCAAGCTTTGCATTATGTGTGATGTGCCTTCGATAAGGCCAACGATGAAAATGAGATAATTGGTATGCTTCAATTATTTTAAAAGGTGAAGATTGCACTTCACTTACTTTATAAGACAATAACCACGCTTCTTTAGAAGCAAATTTTGTGTTTCAGTAACTTTATAAAGCGCATAATTACTCTTCGGCGTAACAATATTTTGTCCCATTTATTTCTCACTCGAAAGAATGATGTCGATGTGAGTTCTTTAAAACACAAATCATTAAATGTTGACCTGGATGCCTACTCGGTAGTGTCAAAGCTTGTATAAGTCACTGGCCAACATTTCGTCGTGGGAAACAATATAAGATTCAATCATCCTAATAGTGGTGATGTACAATCCACTAGAGTGACTCAATAGTTTCTCTAAGATGTGCTTCCATCCGCATTCACTAGAAGTAACGTAAAGTTCTATTTTCACAACGAATCACCAAATGGTAGCCATTTGAATGAATATCTTTAAAACTCACAAGGTGTGGTTAGCTCTAAGTGCTTACAGAGCTTCTTTGACTTTAAAACTTGTGCCGTTGGTACCAAGATTTGAGTAATACGATCGCCGAATTAATACTTTCGATGATCCAATCATCGTAGTCACAAAAGGAGTAAAATCAACAAACAATTGTCCATTCCTTAGGATAGTGCGGGTGGTTCCACTATCGAATACACATTTGATATCTCCTTAAGACATTCCTGTAAGTACATCATTCGGGAATGTCATATAGATGAACAATTTATCTCAGGTACTTTTGAGAATTTTTGTGTTATTAGAATGACGTCCTTTACATTTTAATACACATGCTAAACAATTGAATATTGTAAACAAAGTAAAATTTTATATCAAGTAATAGAAAGTTAAATACTTACAAATAATCCGCGCTTCTAACGTCAAAAAGGTAAGAACATGTTTAGCTAAGTAAAAAAAAATAGTAGACCAAGAAGACTTATAACGTACTTTAAAGCATCTCACAATGCTATTTAAAATGATCTAACTAAATGTTCCGGCACAAGCAAAGTCAGGTGTATCCATAACGTGGCAACGTCCTTTATGCCATGAAGACCTGAAATTGCGAGGTTGACGTCAAGAGTAAGATCATTTTCTTCCCGGTACTTTTAGTAGCTCGCAACTACTTTGGTACTAGCCTTGCATTGCTTGAACCAGCGTCCGGTAAAACATCGCTAAAACAAAGTGCAACTTCGTCTGCATTCTTTTTGGATGTTTTTTTTCGAAATTAATGTCACTACTAGTGTGGCCAAAAGTCCATCCTCTGATTTCTGTACGATTTTTCGTAACACCAAATTCCTTTATGATCATATGCCTGTCAACAAAGTTACACAGATTGCAAAAATCGACTAACCAAATTTCTTTATGGTCTAAGTCAGTTGCGTTTAAATTGCTAATCAAATTACTTTATAATTTTAACAAATGCATCATGTTTGCTAACCAAATTACTTTATGGTTGTTAGCAATAGCCCGCGACACTACAATAGCCCAAAGTGGGTAGTAGGATTTCGCTATTAACGTGAAACAATATGCCTAGAAACTGCTAGTGTCAAACTAGAACGTGAAGTAACAGTATGCCCAAAGGAACGGGGATACTGTGGGCTAACGGGAGGTCCTGCCTTTTGAGACACTGTGTTTGTCTCTTGGGAAGACGCTAAAGATATGTATAGCCATGTATATGATATAAGCATTGTATACAGTTAAGCTAATTCCTAATGTATAGACTACAGACATCTAAAAGATGACTAACTTTTTCAAACGCACACATATACACAAAGGGGTAATTCATATGAGTAAGGTATATTTTAGTCTCCGTGTACATCAGAATTTAGTCTCCATGTTTGATTAATGTCATCACATCAAGCAGATCTAGCTAATTCAAAGTTTAAAAGAAAGATAGGTAATACTTATCTTTGTATTGATGAAAATCCATGTCAGTCACATTCTTTTGAATAGCTCAGCTCTTAGTAACCCGATTTGACACATAATTAGCTAAAAACATCACAAACATACATTTTCAGTTAAAATTCTTAACATGAACAAGCATCAAATCAAGCTTAAATCGAAAATTAAAAGTAATCGAAACTCAAAATAGGTATACAAGTAATACACGTAGACAAACATACTACAGTGACTAATAATAATCAGGAAAAATGTATCCATCTATCAATCATCTTACCTGATATGACTACTGACTACCTACCTATATATATATATACCCTTTTGTCGTTGCCTACCAACCTAATTAGGCCGACATGTTACATTTACAGGGAGAGAAATGTATCTACTTGGACATATTGAGTAACAAAATTAACCGTACTGCGACAGTTTCATCAATAATTATTTAACAGATCTAAACTTTAATCAAGTTTTGAAAGTATTTCAAGGAAACATTAACGAAATTAGGTTTTTTAAGATCCAAGAATACATTTTTGAATCTGATTTTTTTTTGTTAAATCATAAAATTAAATTCATGAAATGATTTAAATAATAAGAAGTGATACTTATCTTTGTAATCGAATTCTGTTTCTATCCATTCTTTTTATTGATTTCAGTAACTTTCATTGTTTTCTTCCGTCGGTCTTCTTTTTTTTTCCTCATTTCTCTAGCAGTGAAGCTTTAAGAATTCGTGTTGTTGTTTAAATCAAATCGAGCTATGGAGATTTCATGGAGAATGATTTCTCCGTCGGTTTTCGAAATCTGCTCTTTTCTTTTTGTTCTGAGTCTGAGGTAAAATATATATATATATATATATATATATTAGCTCGGCGGCACAACTACGTGCTGATGACGTATTTGAGGATAATATCATCAGGGAAGAAGAGGTAATAGTATTACATATGTTCCTTTATATACACTTAAGGCAAAACCCTAAGTAATTATATGGACCGCACATCCATGGGCCTTGGGCCCTATAACACCAGGCCAATTTTACAACACAGAGATTTAGAGACCTATCTTTCCAACTTCAATAAGGCTTGGTCTAATGGGACTTCCATATCCACCAAAATGTAGTAGGACACATTAGCAAAGTAGCAACCCAAGTCTAATGGGGAGTGCTAGATAGCATGACACATCAGTCTAGCGCTGAATCATATAGCGGTGGGGCGCTACATGATAAAGCGCCAGATAATCTCAGCCATCAGATCTGGAATATATGTTATTATCCATCAGGTCTAATGAGAATATTCCTTTTAATGCTATATCATTCAGCGTTGAGTCACTAGCATTTCAACTACAAATATATGGAAAGAGAAGTTGATGAATTCGGGGAATAGACCACGCTTTTGGTGGAAGTTGAACTTCCATTAGACTTAGCCTAACACACAAATGAATTATGATTATTTTTTGGTCAAACTTACTAACCGATATATCCATTCCCGAGTTTAATTAGCTTGTCCAAAAACAGGGCAACTGATCAAATTTTAAGAGGACAAATCCATCCAACAATACTAACCAACGCCTAAATATTTCCTCTTATAACACTAACGGTATCTAATTGCTCAAAAGTACGGAATAATTTTTTTTTTCGAATGAAGAAAGTTTATATTAAGCAAAAAATGATCCAAACAAGCCTACGTCCCCTACTTACTTGCTTCGTCGGTTTCGCGACAGGGTCAAGGGCGAGTAGATTGGAAAATACCCATCGAGGCTAAAATTATGTGTGTTGTTGCCCAGTGTACATCATAGTTTTATGTAGACATTAGATGCTTTATGCATATCACAAACCCAAACCCTCAGTTTTCTGTTGTACTTGTATATCATCCTTGGTATAGTTAAATTTTACATAAGCATCTGTCAAAATGGAGATTGGGCATGCCACTTTTTTTTTTTTTTTGAATAAAGGAAGGATATATTAAGTGTAAAAAGCTGTACACTATACAGAATATTTACAAAGCCTACTTCAGGCCAAAACAAAGCTCAAATAATAGCTACTGACTTGCACAATAGTTGAGTTACAGAGAACCCAAAGAAAGTATCCAGTTGTGAAGATCAAAGATTGAATACTGTTTTAACACCCACTACCAGTTTTGAACTAGCCTGAGCACCAGTCCTTTGTACTCATAACGAGTAATCCTCCATCCCTTAACTGCACCACCACATTTCCAGACAATGCCCAATCAATATATTCCAGCTCCTATAAGCTTAGCATTGTTCTCGTAGACAAGTAGTTGTCATCTTTGCAAAGAAATCTCCCTCCATGCTGACATCTTCTTCAAACAGCAACTGCACCTCTCGTAAGGCATGTTCCAGTCTAAAAATTCGATATTTTCTGCTGGTTTAAGAATCCAGACAGCCATGAAAAGGGATATAGCCTTATTCCTTCACGATGGCATCCCAATTGAAGAGAAGTTGCGAAATAGAATAGCCGTAGAATACATCAGTCTGTGAAAACCATAACTTCAGGTCAATCTTCACTCCCACCACCATATTATCCTTCGATTTTGCTATAGAACCAGTTCTTCTCGCGTTCCTTTCTTTCCAAATTTGCCAGCATATCGCATAAGGTAGCACAGACCAGATTTTGTGATTCTTTGGACTGAAACAAGTCACTCTCCAGCTTTTTAGATGATCAACAAACCTACCAGTCATAGTCCAGTCCACGTTCCATGCTTTTAGAAAATAATCCCATAGATTCGCAGCCCATTCGCAGTGTAAGAATAAGTGCTCAGGCGTCTCAATTTCTTTGTTATACATAAGGCAAAGATTAGAGTGTAGCTGCATCCCTCTGTGTTCAAGCATGCTCCTCGTTGGCAGGGAGTTATGTAATATAGCCCAAACAGTAAAAGAAACTTTTGGCGGAATCATCTTCCCACCAATGAGCTTGTAAAATGAGCAGTCTGCGTTATGATCCATCAACTGCGTATACATCTTCCTGGTCGTAAAATCCCCACCCATGCAGTCTTCCTCATCATGTTGCAGTTGAACATCTCTTATGGCATGTCGCAGCTCAAGCAAATCAATGCTTTCCGCCGGGTTTAATTGCCTTGAAAACCTGAAGTGCCAACCGTTATTATTCATCTCAGCAATACTGGAAAACTTCTGAATTCTCAGCTTATAAAGTCTTGGGAATTTGCTGGCTAAAGAAGCTTTAGACAGCCACCAATCGTGCCAAAATCTCACCCTCCTCCCAATTGGGCATGCCACTCCCTGTGTTACTTTTAACAACTTGATTTTTGATTTTGTTGAGGCCCTCCTGAAATTCAATTGGCCTTTCTGCAACAAACGGCATATGTAGCGTCTGACCATGTTTTGTGGTGTTCGTCTTGATACAAATTCGCAGTATAAATTGATGTGCTTGTACATTTTTTTATATTTCAGATTGACCAATATTGGCATCGGTATGGTCACAACCTACATTTCCACTATGATGTGTGGTTCGGAAGCGAGTGCAGTCAACCATTCTTGTAGTGGTACATACTTATTTTGAAGCTTTGTCCCTTAATAGATTTTACTTCCTTTATGTTTCTCTTTATAATTTTTGCTTCACAAATTTTGAAAGTTGAATGTTGATGATTTTTTAAAGAAGTGGACCATGAACGACACCGAGGAACGATTTGCATAAGAAATTAGCATACTGAAGGTGTTCGTTGCTCATATCCACGTATTTTAAGATCAATATAAGCAAGATTGCTAATCGGAGTTTTGTCATATATGGAAATAATGAGGGGGGACAAATCCCGTCCCCCCATTAGCAGCGATGAATATAAGTGGGAATCTATGTGCTACTTCTTTGGAGCAGTAACCTTAGATAAGTCCTGGCATAGCACTACGTACGCTTAACATGAATATTATTTGTACTTTTTAATATAATAGATTATCTAATTACTCTATTTATTCGTAGCTATTATTAACTTACCGATTAGGGAACATATAATGTTGTTTAGGGGCATATTTGCAACTTTAAGCTGTATTTACTGACTGTATTTTTTGAATTTTAGGTTCATTTGGACACAAAGATAAAATAACAATTTGTTTGAATTTATTGTCTTATAGATAAATTTGGAGTTTTAGATATCTTACAAGGGATTTGCCCATGCCGCAGACGGCACGGGACTATTCAGTATTATTCGTCTATTTGTTCTCCATATTTTTTTCTCTTCTTTATATCACTCCAAATTCTAGACCACCCACCCGTGGTTTTGTAAATGGTGTTTGGCCCCGTATTTTGTACGGGTCCCACCCATTGTTTGTAACCCGTGGTTTGTAACTGGTTTTTGGCCCCGTATTTTGTACGGGTGGTTCCGGTCGGACCTAATATACTAAATACCCCATTTTTTCAGATACCATTTTGATGAGTTATACTCTTAATGGAACTTAGTATAAACTAATGTTTTGGAACCTCCAAAATTTATTAGTTAGGCGAGGTATTAATTACCCAATATAGACAGTATTGAACTCGTATCCAAACACAGTACTAAAATTCAAATTTGTTAATCTGCAAACCTTTGTATGTTAAATGGAAACCTTAATATTAATTGTTGAAGCCTTAAAATTCAGTATCCATCCTTCTAAATGGATACAGTGTGGTTTTTG
>JAJJMA010261069.1:0-41312 GCA_023529015.1 Papaver nudicaule | reverse complement strand
AATTATCTCTGCTCGTCTCGAAGGTACGAATTTTAAGAAAGTTCAAATTGATGCTGGTGTTATGGTTAATTTAATTCCAATCAAGACACTTCAAGCAATTGGGATTTCTCGACGGGATGTCATCTATTATCCCACGATAACAAAAGATTCAAAAGGAAAGCTCCAAGACATATATGGTCACGTTACTTTGGATCTGAAGGTGGACTCTGCTCGCACCAAAACCAAGTTTCATGTAATCAAAGAGGATGAGGAGCACGACATGATCCTAGGGCGTCCCTGGCTCCATGGAAAGAGATTCGTGCCAGCAATCTCACCTGTAATCATCAAAGGCCAAGAGTTCATGTTCGACCAAGAAAGCTGCAACGTGGGAAAGCTGGAGTACCGCGTGGGGTCTGAAACTCTGGTGATATTCAAAGAGGTATGTGATAGTGATTTGAAATACTTTATTCAAAATTATTTAGTTCATGGAAATCCTATCCAACATACCCCTACACAAGGGTTGGATGATTCTTCGACTTGGGGACTTGATTGCATCAAGTCTATCAAGCCCTCTGAGGCACCTCACGAGGAAATCAAGGCCACTTCCAATAGATGGGTCCGGGCAAAGCAACGGTCTTATAGGCGAAAGACACCTGAGATGTCATGGGTTCCTAAGGCTACTTTGCAAGAAGGAGACAAGGTTATGCGGCGCACTAACCGAAAAATAACTTCTATTCCGGGGTCCACGGCGAATTGGGAAGGACCTTATATTATATCTCGAGTCATGCCTGATGCACGATACATGATAAGTGCAATACACGAAAGACTCTCAAACATGGTGGTCAACGGCAAATGGCTCAAGAAAGTATGAAGACTCACTAGAGTTTATTTATTTCCTGTAATTTCAATTCCTCCAAAATAAAAGTGCAAGCCATCTCTTGCCTTTTAACAAGTCGATTCAATTCAAAAAAAAGAATTCAAATTCAAAACCTATGAGTTCAAAAATAATCAATTCCTACAAACCCTTTGTTCATAAAACCAAATAAAAGCAAAATTCTTTCGCTCCTGAAGTCTTTCAGAAACACCCATCTAGTGAAGATTTTGCTCCTTCATCAACTGCTTTCTTCAATAGAGCTATGTCAGCAGCTTTCTTCTCCGCCTTCTCAGTTAACTTGCGGAGTTCCTCAGTCATAATGGCATAATTCCTCTCTTCTTGCTTCACCAAATCCTGGGTGAATTTGCCAGTAGCAGCACGCCTTGTCCGGATGAACTGGATTGTCGCCTTGAGCCACAACAAGTTGGGTTTGAAATTTTCAAATGAAGCAATCAGATCTTCTGCTTCATCTAACTCCTCATCTGTCGTGTCCGCGAGAGGAGTGGCATACATCTTCGAAATCAAGCCCATGAGATCAGCCACAACACCAGCAAGTGTATTCAAGTGGTCACGCCTTCCAGCAGTAATAAGATGACCATAAAGAGCCCATATTTTCTTATACAGTGGAACGTGTTCCTCAGGGACATTAAATCCTTCCACTAGTATATGACCAGGGAGGATTATTTCATGAGGAGGATTATACGTCGAACCAGCATGAGGAAACTCGAGAAAATCCCTTGTACCGATAATGTCGATATCCTCAGAGACTGGTGTTTCCCTGATAACCATCTGAAAGAAAGATTTAAAGCAAGCAGAAGTTTAATAATATGTTTCAAGCTATATGTTAAAAGCTTAACATAAAGAGGATAATCAAATTTACCTCGGTATTGGGAGGATTTTCATCAGCAACATTGTCAAAGTCCTTGCCAAGATTATGAGACGCACTTAACCTTTCACCAGCAAAGTAGGTGTCGTCCATTGCTTCTTCATCTCCAGAAGGCTGCAAGAGCAAATGAGATGAGAATAAAGTATTAAATATTCTATTTCGGATCGAAGAATTTGACAAGAAGTAACCTGTGTCACACACTACAAGAAAACAGGGCTTAAGAAAGTAAAAATTTTCCAACTACCCAATATTTTGGTGGCTTTAACTTTGAAGCAAGCAAACTTGCGACCACCATATGGTTTGGCTGCTATAAACTTGTGTCCACTTATTTTGAGCTACTAAAATATGCAGTTTGTTGGTACAACAGTTTTCCAAGTATTGTATAGCAACTAAATTACAAGGTCCGTAGCTTTTCACTAAGAGCAATAGTAGACCAGCAACTGAAAATGTGTTGAGTTGGTCTGAGCAACCAAATTGTAGCCACCAACCAAGTTTTAAAACATCAATACCTAAATTCAAGATGGCCAAGCAAGAAACGAAGAACAAGGTGATGAATTTTTACTTGGAAACAAACCAAATCGAACCCATAACTCACTTAATGAAGTTGGACCCAGCTCATTTATAAATTGTAATTAGAAACTCAAATTGAAAAATGAGTAGTGTTTTAGTATGAAATGGATTCTCAATAGGAGGGAAGAATTAGTTCAAGGATTTTGTTGATCAAACGAATACGATAGTTTGAAGGAGTAACCTTAAAGAATGTAGAGAAAATAAACAAAATTAAAACACCTGCAATTATTCGTTTTTTGTTGGGAATCATCCATGGAGATGCAAATTTCAGTCAGTAAATTCAAAATCATTAGAAGACCCAATCAAATGATACCCTCTTTCTACATGATTTTTCATTCTCTACAATCTGACATACACAAATCAAATCAAAATCTTATATATAACCCAAACGGAATCAAAGAAGAAGCCAGACTTAAAAAGAATGACTAAGGGAAAAGATGGTTGACAAGATTCATCATTGCTGCTGCTTTACTCATGGAGGAACAAGATCAGCAGTTCATGGAGAGTTGCATATTCTTCCCATCAAGGAAACAAGAACTGAAACCCCACTACCTAAAGTAAAGCAACTAACAGATCTTTCACCAGATACCACTACCAAGTTTTCTAAATTTTGAAACTTGCTCTAATGTAAAATCCATTTCAATCAAAGCAGCATACCCATAGTTTCTTTCTCTAAAATTAAACAAGTACTTGCGAATTCAATCACAATAGTTCAAATATTGCAAGCACTTATAAAATCAAAAAATCTTAACCCATATCCATTAAAATCAAAAAATCTTAACCCAAACCCAGATGATTAAGGACTAGATTGGAAAACAAAATAAAAATTTCTATGAAGATGAGACTCAAAAAGCTCTGAAAAATCAATTTCTAAGAACGTATGTGAATCAATTTATGCTTCGTCAGTTAACCAGATATGAAACTAAAATTGGAAGATAAGAACTCTCTAAAACAGTAAATTCATATGGCTACTCTTAGAGGCAATTAAAATTAAAAGCAGCAAATAAGTTCTGATAACAGAGATAGCGAAAATTGCACCATTACGGTCGATTTGTAATATTTTGATACCAAATCAGGCAATTTTTCCCATCAAACCGGCTCAATTCCTAAAAAAATCCAAAAATTAATAGAGAACAAAAAGAAAGAATAGAGTGAGATGATTCTATGATAATCAACAAAACCAAAAGAAGGAGCTTCTTGTATACATTAGAATGAAGAAACTCGTTCCTGCAATTCTTCATTTTCTTGTAGCACAGAAGGTGATAAAAATGAAGAAATGCAAAAATAAAATTACTTCTATCTATGTTTCATTCATGAGCCAGGGTTTGGGAAAGATGAAAGGAGGAGTTGTGTCTATCTCAAGAGGGTATTTATAATGACTGAAAAGTTTTTTGGAGCAGTGAAAAGGTGAAACCATCGAAAAGATAATAGCGCGAAGATAAAGTTTTCCCGCCAGAAGTTTAGAAGGTATGTGGAGATGGATGAAAAAACCAAGAAAATTCGCGGGAAACTTACGAAATTTGCCGCCTAATAAGGTAACACATTTGTGCCGTCGGATGCCATTGCAATCTATGTGTTTTCTTTACCTATCGTCAGATTTAGAGGGAGTGAAAGAGTTTGGATTGCAACTATGGAAATTTGGGAGATTTTACCGCCCATTTGTTTTTCCCAGATTGTTTTGAGCGGGAGAAAAAAATTTGACGGGAAACTTTGGCTACTGTTGGATGGTATTGTAATCCGTGTGAATTTGTTAGTTTGCACACAACATCGTTCGATTACAAACTCTGGTTTACTATTGGCTCGGCATACACCTTATGGATCCCATTTTGTTAGTCTTGGCGTGAATTGTTTTTGGCGGGAGAAACAATTTTGGCGGGAAACTTAGACTACCTTTGGATGAGATCCCAATCCGCGTGAATTTTGACTCTGCACATAGCACAGTCCGATTAAAACAACTGGCTTTCTATTGGCCAAGGATACTCCACACGGATCCTACTTGTGATCCAAAAATTCGCATCACCATTCAATTTTCCCAAACTAATACAAATATGCAACACAAGTTGGATGACATACTTATGGCTTTCTATTGGTCGAATAAATACTAAACAGATTGTATTTGATGCATTTTGTGTGAATCATTTTTGCCGCCGTTTAGGATGAGATGGCGATCCATGTAATGGATTTCTATCGGCCGAAAATCTATCATACGGATTAGGATAACCTAACTTCGATATTAACAAATTGAAAACAATTGATCCAATTAAACCATACTCGAGTAAAATTGAATAATTGATGATTCAATTTTTTGACGCTTTTGCATAGGCTTGGTCAAAAGTTCTAAAATTTATTCGATCTCATTCAATATGCTTATAAGATTATCGTATTCTAAAATTAAACTGCACGACCATTCAAATGATTCAATGCCATCAGATATGCTTAAAGGTTTACATTTTTCGAATCACTATGGAATAAATTTCTTGTGCCAAGACTCAAAGAACTATCTTTTCATAAGCAACATCATGCTACGAGAGGTTTTCGGCGCCGAGCTCTTTGGAGGTTGTCTTTATCACCTGACCACTTGCCCCCTTTTCAACTTCAGTCTGCTTCGACTGCCTTTTACTTTTCTTCAGATCTTCACCACGCTCTTGGTTCTGCAGCTTGTTCAATCTCTCTTGCTCTTTCGAAAAAAGAATACGGTGTAAAAAAGCAGTTTAAGATAAATAAAGACATTAAAGGGAACAGTAACATACCTTCGCTTTATAAGCAACGATCTTCTCCTGGGATTTCTTTTGCTCCTCCTCGGGGAAGTGTATCTTATAGTACTTAACAATGGGGAAAGAATAGCAAAAGAGAACATGAACCTCGATAAGAACTGGCTTCGGGGGTCGTTCATATTAAACCCATAAATTTCAGCCCTTTCCTCCCAAGTAAGTAGGGGGTCGATCATCTTACGGGGGGAAACCTTTCCTACAGGAGCAGTGTTCTACTTAGGGGCCTGAAAACAACATAAATCAAATGAAGGATAAGTCAGCACGAATTATGAAACAAGAAGTAATAGCAAATAAAGAAGAATCTAAGGAACTCACCATGATTTAGAATGCGATAAAGAGAAAGTACGGCAGCAGGAGATTTGAAAGGCATGAGAACTTTGCAGGCGGAGAGAATTTTAAAACACAAGTACAGTTATAAAGAAAGGGGGAAGATGGGTTTAAATAGGGTAAACCCGAGACCGGCATAGCAGGTGGAAGATCGAGTGGGCGACGGTTTCGAAAAAGCAATCAAAGCTATGTGTGTCAGTTGGAAAATTAAAGACTGGACACGTGTCGAAGAATGTGAAGCACCAGAAATTTCCTTCTTCGAATATCACCGATCTTCGAATAAAGAAATATGCAAACTGTAGAGGGTAAAATACCAGCTGGACAAGTGTTAGAATCAGGAAGGAGGAGTAGGATAGCGAGGAAGGACAACGAAGCAAGGAATCGAACCTGGGAGGATCTTATACACCAGTGAGCTGTCTTAATCGAATATTTGGAAAGATGTGCGCTAAGTAGGAAACAACTAGAAAGGTACCGAAGAATGAAGCTCGACATCTGAAGCTTGAACCCTTGACTAGTGGCTTCGAAGACAAAGTTACGAGGATATAAAGGGAGCTTCGAAGACATTCCAAAGTTACATTAGTCGATTTCAAAACACGCTGAATCGAAGAGCATCCAAGAATGAACTCGAGAACGAATCGAAGAGCTAGGTATTGCACAATTTTAACATTGGTCGGAATTACATCGAAATCTCTAAGCATATGTAAAGATCAATTGACATTGAAGGAAGTTTTGATTGATGAACTCGAAAATGAGATTTTGAGTCATAATTAATAATAGAATAATAACTTTGCAATAATTGAATAATTGGTTAGACATATATAGTATTTGTGATACTGCATCAACTATTAAGATCCTACTGGTCTAGTCGCTTCCTCGCATAATTTCAAAGCGACACGAATCGTATAAGTTAAGATCTTAATGAGTCACCCAAAATTACGTGTCCCAATTATTTAATTTTACACATTAAGTGACAAAAGATTTGCAATTTTTATGGATGAATTATTTACAAATGCATCAAATTTGATCAAAGATTCATCAATCAAAGTTTTGCAAATCATTTTCATTTTATTGGAGTATCAATATTTCAATATAATTGTTTAATTTAATACATTAACCTCCATTCAAAAACATTAAAATTTTACAATTTCAGTCGATCCAGTACTTTTCGCAATAGCTTGCCATGAATTCCTAACATGTTTTTTATTTTATGATACTTGAATTGAGAAGATTATTATTTGGAATCAGAACATGATCGAATTAAGCAAGATTAGTATTCGTTATTTTCATTGGATATTGTGAACTAATTCATTTCCACTCCTATGCACCAAATCTTCAAATCACCATGGAATAGATCCCTCGTGCCATGACATGTAGAACGAAGGTCGGAATCATACAAAATTATGTCAATCTTTAAGAATTATGTGAGATAGAGTTAGATCGAACAAATTTATCGTTGGCAACCAATTTTGCTTCGTAAATTATGTGACAAAATTATACCGAAAGTCATGAAATCTAAGCATTATATGTGATCTAACCAAGTTTGGATCCAAAACTGAGTGGATTTTCGTAAATTTTAGTGCATCCAATAGAAACAAACAATTTGAAAAAAGAAAACTTTTTTTCGCTTTCTCTCACCTACCAGAGAGGCGATTTTTTCTCCTGCAAAACCCAACTGCCGGATATTTGGTTCTTGCCCAGATCGGCTCCTTTGGGAGCAGATCTGGGTAAATCTTTGTTTCAGTTTTTTAGTTTAGATTTCCCTTCTTCCTTTGCTGTTTTTTCTTCCTTGTTTCACGTTTTTAGTAGCAGTCTTCACCCGAAATCCAGCCACCTTCGGCAACTTTCTTTTCCCCTGAGATCGATCTCACATCCTTCTCGATGCTATTTACCTCATGTTTTTCGTCCAAGTTCTCCCAGTCTGTTCAGATCTGATCTTCTAGATACAAAAAATCAGTATTCAGGAATTTCAGAAGTCACTGCTTTCGTCTCCGGCTCCGTCTCCGGCTCCATCAACGCTGCCGTCACCGTCAACGTCAACGTTACCGTCAACGTTACCGTCAACGTTACCGTCAACGTCACCGTCAATGTCACCGTCAAAGTCGCTGTTACCGTTAAAGTCACCGTTAACGTCAGTGTCGCCGTTACCGTTATCGTAGCTGTTACCGTCACCGTTAGTGTCAACTCCGTGGCTGCCTTCAGCGTTACCGCTACCGTTACCGTCAACATCAGGGTATCTACTTCAGCGACAATTGGTGTTCCAACTTCTTCTACCGGACGTAATTTGGTTGAATCTGTTGGATGTGCTGACGCAAATTGGAGTCTTTATTTCCCATTAGCATTTGTGGTTTTGTTTCTGGTAAGACACGACAACTCTTTCCGGTCTCTTAGGTGGATTCATTGCTCGGTCTACTCCGTTCAGGGTGACTCGAGATGTCTACCGGTTGAATTAGTGCATGTGTTATCATTGCAGAGTGTTGCTCACCTAGTTTACCAAACACCTAGAGTTGTCGACATTAACAGGGGTAGGCCTTTCCCTCGAATAGTAGGGACCCGTTGGTACTTATCTTTGTCTTTTCCAGAAGCGTTGAAGACTAAACTTTCAAAACCGCGTTGGTGGTATATGGATTGCCTTAGGAATATTCTTGTGGGCTGGTTGTCTGGGATTACTTCTCTTGCTTGGGAGTTTTGGAGGTTCGTCATCTTATACGATACCAGTGAATCGTCACTTGCACTAGTACAAAAATAGCTTTTCGCCACGGTAATTTACCGTGACCAAAGGTCTATGGTCACGGTGTTTCAATTTTCAGAAAACGTGACCAAAGGCGGCGAGGCGAAAAGTATACCATTTGGTCACGGTAATTTCCGTGGCTATTTGGTCTAATCCCCGTGACAACACCTTAATTGGTCATGCTTTTTTACTGTACACCGTGACGAATTGGCTCATTAGTCACGCTTTTCTACTAAATACCGTGACGAACTGGCTCACTAGTCATGGTTTTTCATTTTGTTCCGATACCACCAGGCAACATTTTTGGAATAATACGAACAAATTTGTAACTAAATGAGTTAAAACAGTACAAAATAATCAGATTTATATTGCACAACATTGCATTTAATATCACAATATGATGAAAACTCACCATAGTTTGTTTTATATATACAGTATACTATTTCAGTCATTACAAGGACATTACAATTGAATCAAGTATCCAAAAAAATATAAAAACCTGATTGAAGGAGTAAGGAGAGTAGCATCCAACAAAAATTACAACCCCTGCTACCTTCAGAAATTGAAGCATGGTTCTGTGCACTTCACTAACACCATTACGAGTTCCGAATTCCAGACGACCAGATCCAATATATATACTGTCAAGTGTCACTGCATTCATAAAAATGATCGAAAGTATGTTCCCTGTGAAATCACAAGTTATAAAATTAGATGGTATACCGAAACCAAGAGCGAAGAAAATGCAAAATGCATCAGAACAAATGCCATTAGATTGGAAGAGCAAATGCTTAAGATGAACATGTTGAAATCTCGTGAAGAAATCAGAGAAAATGCTAAATGCAAGATTGCTAAATGCTAGCTAAATGCATTATGCACCATAACACCATGTACAGCAGAAAACACTTGTACCTCCGAACGCCTTAAAAGAGTAACCAAGACGACAATCCACTCTTTGAACTTGACAACCATATGTGCCAACAGAAATTCAGTGTTTAAGCGGCTCCGCAAGGTTACCCATCTGTAGCTGCAAACAATGGTAGAAATAAGAATGCCGATGCATGGAAAGACTTGTCAAATGTATTCAAATCATATGTTTCTACAGTCAAATCAAAAACAGATCGAATCGTATGTTCAACTGATAATAAATTACTGATAAATAACTAAATGATAAAAATAATAATGAAATAGCCATCAATCCTTTTCACCAACTAGTTCAAGTCCTGAAGAAAAATTTTCTAGGCGAGCAGACCCATTTCTCAGCAACAACCTCACCTGAGAATCAAGTATAAAAATCTTTGTTTGAGCATCTTAAGTGCAGTACATGTGCAACAAAAATGATAGCGCACCATACCAGCTCTAACGCAAGTTCATATAAAGATTATTTTGAGTTTATGCAATCCCAGACACTCTTCACAACTAGCTGTAAGATATGTCAGAGATAATAACCTGAGTTAGTGGTACCAAACACTAGACTAACAATATAAACAAGAAAACAGAAGTTCCTATTTCAGGTCAACGAGGACTTAGTGGCGAATAATCATCTCAAAATCATTTCCGAAGCATCCATTTCTCTAGGTACATTAAAGTTTGAGAAAATTTACTTTTTGAAAACATTCAAAAACTACTGATATCATATCGCATATGAAGTTGCACTACTTTTCTACAATAGCAATTGCGTGACGAGTAAAGTTCAAGCCAGGGTTATCAGCATTACCCAAATCAATACATAAACATCCAGGTTTACGACATCAAGAAACAACAAACCTGTAAAGTCCACTTGAAGCAGAGCTCAACGCTTGTGTACTAGCAGGGTTCTGCCTTAGCGAATGCCAACTCTCTTCGTCAATCTGGAGGAATAAATTACCCGTTAACAACTCACTCCATAATGATAGTACAGAAAAACTCTAAAAAGATCAAGCACTTACAAGTTTTCCAATAGCTCCATAACAAGAAGAGAGCAGTCTTGCTAAGGAATTTTTCTTTAGCTGTTTATCAGGAATTGTGCCAACTATCAGAGTCACTGCACTAACCACTTCTGCTTCCTATTCCAAAGGAACCGGTTTTAAAGATAGATTTTACAGAAAAAAAGAATAGCATGCATGTCCTCTGAAGAGAAAAACCAATGTATCTTCACAGTTAAGTTACATGATGCTCTAGTCACATGTTAAAACCTTCAAAGTTTCAGTTGCGGTAATACAGATTTACCTCTCCAATCCAGATCAGAATTTCTAAGTCCGAAGGTTCATGAATCACTGAAGATGCATCTTCACAAAGCTTACGCAGGGCTGACGCACAAACATTTGAGGTCACCGGTTCTCTAATTGTTGCAGCAAAAACTTACCTGAAAGTAGCTAATTAGCTCAAAAGGAAGCAGGATTCAGATGCAGTGATGCTATATGATGCAAAATGCGAGAGAAACAGTGATTTCGCCAGAAATAGATATATAATGACTAGGTAGACCCCTTCACAGTAATGGTCTAGTAGACGTTTGTACACCAGAGATCCATTTGGAGTAGGAACCAACAACATCAGCAACAGTTCTGTCAACCTAGAATTGATGATTATCCAGGAGTAATAGCTCAAATCAATAGTGGGGTATGTATGTAGACTAGTACAAGTTGACGCACATGAAATGAAACAAAAGATAACATGAACAGTCGTAAAGGTAACTAGAAGTGATATTTAAAAACCTACAAGGCACAGGAATCCGTCAAGCCCATCATCTGATCTATGTGCCAAGATCGTTAATAACTGCAGTAACACAGAGAAATCGAACGGTTGGCCATCTTGAAAAATTAGTTCTGCAACCTGAAATATGAGCAAGGACACCCAATCATCAATTTGACTTATTCGAATTTGACTGTAAAAAAAAATATCAACTTGCGCAAAAAACTAATAACTAAGCAGCTTCAACACATTTACAACAAGCAAAGGAAGATAAAATAAATGGGGGATGCGTGGCTTTACATAATTGCAGGAGATAAGAAGTTATTAACCTTGATCGTATATGGGTTTGCATGAACTACTATCAAACTGAATTATGGAAAAAAGGTTTTTTAGTGAGTAGCAGAAATGGAAAATGGAAAGTTTCAAATCATGATAGGCAGTCTATCAAGGTCATAAATAGTTTCAACCGATACCCCGTACAAGTTGTTACGGGCACGTACTTTGTTCACTTTATAAAATGTAAGAACTTAATCATGACAAAAAACAGTATAATTAAGGAAGCACAGAGAAACATAGGACAAAGAAAGCAGGACGTATGGAGCTTTACCTGCAATAAGCGCAGACCACACTACTGACTGATTGCAGGACCTTCAAGCTTAGCAATCACATGTTCCATTCATTACTTTATAGTAGAGATTCTTCTCATATAAAGATTCATCAAGTGTAACCTACGCCAAATGAACTCCTTTGTCGTTACACAATATAATTAATAAAGCTACACATAGAAAAATAGGAAAAAGAATGTAGGACCTATGTAATTAATTTCTGTGCCTGTAATAAGCGCAGGGCACGATACTGACAAGCTTAAAATTACTACTCTATATAAGAATCAATACTGACACATTAAGAAAACTGAAGAATGCCTCTACAGTCTCACCAACAGAATACTTGTTTTTGGGTTATCTAATGGCACTCAAATTCTGATTCTTAGGAGTATTGACAACTTCAATTCGACCACGACAACTTCCATATCGACCATGACAACTTCCATAACAGGACTTTTACCTAGTAACACCTTTAGGAAAAGGATCAAAAGTGAATTAAAATGATAGTGGAGAGGATACAATTTTAAGCTTCAGATTAAGTGTCACATTTACCTGCAAATGCTTTAGCTGAACTAGTAACTACCAGCTGACATTACCATCTTAGTCTCCAAAGCTGGAATGGAACAACGTCGACTATTCAAGGGAAGATCCAATTTCACTAAGTTGAAAGGTTTTCAAGATCGACAGGAAATTGTTTACCACTGTTATTGATGTAGAGCTCCCTGCAACTTTATAAAAATAAACATGATATCCGTAAATTGGTGTCTTAAAGTGGCAGTCTCAGCATTAAAACATCTCAGAGAAGCATGTATCAGTCAGTAACAAACCAAATTTCACTCTGATTTACTGACAGAAACAATTACGCATACACTTTCTATTCTGGAGACAAAAAATTCATATTCAATAATCAAACGGCAAATTCATCCAGCTGAGGTAGAAAACAAATGTGATAATAGTAAAGTTCCAAAAAAAAAATGCCAAAAAAGACCTAAGAATACAACCAATTGAGCATTCGGGTGTTATTTACTCCCTGAAAGCTCCAGGGTACTGTAAGTGAAGAGAGATGAGACAAAAACTTCTGCCTATTACCTAAGAGGAAAAGCCAGCAGTGTTTGTTGAAAAAAAAAATCGGGTACCAGAATAATGTGTAAGATAATCGAGTGCAGCTCTTCATCTAGTTCCAACTAATTATACAAAACCCTAAAGCAAAAATTAAAAAATCAAATCACCTTAATGGACGCTTGCCCTTATGCCTCTTCTCCTTGAGCACATCTGGTGGATTCAGGTTGTTTCAATAATACCCAACTATCGCCAAAAAATACACAATCATTAGAAACATAGAATCTAAAATATTAAACCTTACATGGCTAAATCGAAGGACTAACGAGAAATAAGTCAGATCTAGAAGAAAAATGATGAGTTAGAAGGAAGATTCAGGGCTTACCACAAGAGTTCTAGACATCGATCGAGGAGGAAGATGAAGATTTCACTTAATACAAACTCAAATTAAACCCCCAAAATAAGATACCACAGTGTTTAGCTTCTTTATCACCAACATGAAGAACATAATCGAGTAACTCATAAACACAATTTTATCTTGAGAGAAACAAAGACAAAAACCCTAATTATAAACGGGATCAAATGGTGAGAAGGAGAAAAAACAAATTTTGTCTGGGTTAATAGAAATATAGACTAGATGATATCAGTTGAGATTCAGAGGAAAAAATTTCATTTTGCAAGAAAGCAATCGTGTGGCTTTCGAAACTGCCATGGCTAGAGCGAGAATAAGATGAGATAAATTAGGAGGGGAGTAGTGCCGATCGTGTGTGGGAAAGATAAACTGTCTTACAAGCAGACACGCGTCAAACAACCCCGTGTCCAAAGATATGACTACTAGTTACGTATCAACTTTTGTACGAGACAAGCCCACATTTGGTCTCGTTTATGGGATTGACCGTGTCAAGGTCACCCGTGACCAAAACCCACTATTGTACTAGTGTTGGGTGTCCTTTATTAGTATGTTTCGAGGATCGATCTAGTTCAGTTACTGTGCAACTCATCATCAATAGAGTGAAGTACCCTCTATCTATTTATCTGAACATAAGTCTTTGCGAAGGTTGAGTACCCTCTACCACCACTTACCTTAGTTAGAGTGCGACAACAGTGGTTTGAGGATAACCGGCGTATGGATTCCCTGTTCCTAAACCCAAAATTTATTTGGGGTCCTGAATTAATGCCTTGGTACTCTGTTATTTTCGGGTTCAGTCTGTCTACTAGTGTCTATGTTGGTGTGTCTGCAGTGGCGTGCACCACTCTACTACTACTTTTGTCTTCCATGTTTTCTGTTAGTATGTCGGTCTGTATATTATGTAGTATCTCTGGTATCTGGGATTTGCATGGTTTTACTTTAGTTACTTTTCTCTGCATCATCGGCGGTGTCCTAGTTCAACTGCTATTTCAACTCATGAAATTGGAAGGTCTACCATGGATTAGTATCAATCATATGAAGCTCTGGCAGGATGAGGAAGATGTTGAGTTTCACTATTATGGGGTAATTCCTTTTTGCCTTAAAGGATACATTACGTCCGGCCATTGTTGTCAATGGCCAGTTGCTGTCATTCTTGTATGCATGGCAACACAATGTTTTGGTTTTGTGATCATCCGGCTTACGACTTCATGGACTCGATCTAATTTATCACACACGACCGGTTTTTCGACACCGATGGAAACTAGAAGCGTTACAACCTTTGTGGAAGTTGATTTGATGTTGTTTACTTTATGTTTTTGGGAAACATCTTATCAAGTTTGTAAACACTCATGTAATGTTCTTTAGTTAATATATGCAGTCCTTTCCTTCAAAAAAAAAAGAAACAAACAATTTTCGCATTTGATGAATTTATCGAATCTAAACATTGAACAAACCTCAAGTCAGATGAATTTGTAGCTCTCTTCCCGATTTAGATTTAAACTTCATCATAATTGCATTAGACCCGATAAAAGATTTATCAAAATTTTCTAAATTAATTTCAATTTAATGTAATTGAAGTATCAATTCCAATTATAATTATTCCATTTGATGCAATATTCCTTAATTAAAAAGGATACCCATCGACCAAACTTTGGCCTTATGTACCACCATTTAAAAATTGAATTAACAACTTCTACTGGACCAAAATCAACTATACACTCGTCTTCCAATACAGACGAGCACAACAATGTCAAGATTACAAAATCTTAATAATGAACTAAAAAAAATATTGTAAGAATTTAAATTATCGGATGTAATTACATATAGAAATAAAATACAATCTACTAAATATCTATAAAAAAAAATTTTTATCGTAATAAGGTGCTTGACGTTATCCACTTCATAAACTAAGGTTCCTTGACATCCCACGACTCTGAACATATACTCAAAATCCTTAGCAGAGCTCTAATTCTTGTAAAACCCGTAATACTTAATCTAATTACTCATATTTTCGTATTCACCTGCTTGCCTAAATGTAGTGTCGATGTTTGTCATATTTTGCTCAATGGCCTCTTTGATGGTGTCAGATTCTTTTTCGAAATCATTAGTCTACCAATATTGTTCATCTTCTTCTCAATGACCTCTTGAATTGTATCAAAATTATCATCGGAACCGTAAATCTACCAATGTTATTCATATACAGATCAATGACCTCTTGATTTATATCGATTCTTTGAATTTATGTACAATCGAAAGTCGATAAAAATATGCCAATTTATTTAATATAATATATATTTGATTTTCGTTGTATTGAAGTTATTAGACCGAATGCAGAGTTCGTTTTAGCACAAAGAGAAACACACAGGAAACACACAATCCGCGTGAGAATCCAAAGCGAACCTGCACCGTCCAAAATTATCACAATCCCGTATGGACCCTTCTTATCGACCGTCCAAAATTTTATACAAAAGCCAAGGGTTATCTCTTTTCCCCACTTTCTTCTTTTCTTCCTTTCTCTTTCTCTTTCCCTTTTCGTTTTGGTTCTGCTCTCACCATCTCTGCCGCCGCTTGTTGTTCTCCTGCTCTCAATTGGATAAAAATTAAGAACAAATCAGATTAATACATTGATTAGATCTAATAGATTCGATTGATTCGATCTTGTTTGATAAGTCCAAGGTCCGATTGATTAGATTATTAGATCTAATCGACCATGTTAATATGATTTCATTAGAAAAGAAGAAGAATATCGAGTTTCCATCTTGTCTCATCTTCTTTTTCTGCTCTTTCTTTGGCATTTATTGTTGTATTACACTAAATATGGGTTTAGTTTGGGTGTTTTTAGTTATTATTTTAGATCTGCTGTGTCTTTATGAATCTTCTATTTGAAATGTAGAAGTAGAAAGGTCATTAAGAAGAGTAGAGTGATGGCAACACTTTTGGGATTTTTTGATTTTATATCCATCTGGACTATTCATTTGAGTTTTTTTCAATCTTTTAAACAAAGATGGAAAGCCGCAAGATGGTTTTAGAGTTTATAGGAATATAAAGAAATAATAATTATGAATTTTTCTTGAATTTTGGTGATCAGAGAGTTTTTGAAAATTAGTTAGACATTCAGTACTTTGTTTAATGGGGTTATTGAGAAACGGTTTGCTGTGAACATTCAAATAGTATTAGAGGTTATTTGGTAAGTCCATGAATCCATTATTGTTATTATCTGTTTGATGCTTTTTTTTTATTATTATTATTATTTTATTTCTTTTTTTTTTGCAATGTTTCTTGGCTTAGATTTCTAGAAAATTAGTACTAGCTAGATTCAGTTCAAGGACTAGTACATTTGTGGTTCATGGCAAAGAAAGCATTTAGTGGTCCAATTAGTGAACGTGCAAGCTATTGTTCAAAAACAAACTGATACAAAATCTACATAGTATGCAACCACTTTGACCAATTCTTTAAGTTTTGGGGGTATGTTTTTAGATCTATCTTCTTTGTACTTGTTTGTTTGAAACTGTATGCAGCAGCCAAGTTTGGATTGAGTAACTAGATCTGTAAAGTACTCTCTATTATTGATCTCAGATGCAACACAATTGAAGGATATCAGGTAATCTTCAAGTGTGAGATTCAAAGAAACGTGATGGGGTGCTTCAAAGCTGAAGAAGTTGTAAGAATGGAATTGTAATCTTTTGTTAAAAGAAATGAGATTGTAGTTTTTTTTTCTTTCTTTTTTGTAGAAATTTGGATTGTAAATTTTTACAAGGAAATGATATTTGTATATTGAGTTTCTTAATTATTGAGATAATGTAATACAGATCTTCATATGATTTCATTCCAGTACTAAAAAAAAAAAAAAAAAAAAAAAAAATGATTTCATTCCAGTACTAATTTTAATTTCAGTTTTATCTCAATCAGACCGGAAATAATGAAACCTGTAAGTAACCGGAAGTAGATAATTGTAATTAACCGGAAGTAGATAATTGTCATCGCTTAAAATCCATAGCAATTAACTTCAGGCAAGTTGCTCAAAATTCATAGCAATTAACTTCAGGCAAGTCGCTCAAAATCCATACCAATCAACTCTAGGCGAACTGCTTAAAGTCTACACCAACCAAATAGAATTTACTTGCTTTTGTCGTAATTCAACTAAAGGAGTTACTCGCTTTTGTGTAGTTGGACCACACTTGAACCAATAGTATCAGTTACTCGCTTTATGTTACTTGGAAAATATATAGAGCGACTACTTGGCTGCTAAAGGTCTATACAAATCGCACCTTTTGCGACTCAGGAGCAACTGCCAATTTTAATCGCTCAAAGGGTTGTAGCCGCTAAAATTGGGCTTTTGCAAGCAAAACTGCGTTGTTGCTTAAACCCATTTTTCTTGTAGTGACAGAAGACTTAGGGTTTGTGGAGCCTCCACTGCTATTCTTCTCAATAATCATATCAGTGGATTTGGACGGTGTACTCGGAGTCAATTCGTCAAACACGGGGCTTCGCTCTGAAGGAGCAAATGAGAACTTCTCAAATCCTGTAGCAGGTCCATCCTACATCAAATAAAGAAGAAAAACCATTAAAAGAAGATATATCAAAGGATTCACGACGTTATCTTGAAAATACAATTTTCTGACATCTGAATTCTTACGAAGAACGGCGAAAATCTCAAAATCTGTACAAATCAGTAAGAGATATGAAGAAACTTCCTTCACGGGAGTTGTTCGTATGGATGTTTACTATCACGTCCTAAAAGGGCTTAAATTTTGGAGCAACCTACTGTCCGGAATGATTTTTCTACTGAACAGCGTACAGACTGCGACATTACTGGACGTGGCGTCACATTGTGGCACATGAAATAACGAGCAAAAATGCGTGAAATTCAGATTTTCTTTTTCGAGGTGAAATCTGCTGAAGTGCTCTTTCTAAATTGGGGTCAACCATCGAAATCCGACATCGGATGAAGATTCTACGGCCATTCCCGTGACGAGACGCAAAACAGGAAAATCTGACGGGAATTTTTTTTTCACGCTAAAGTAAGAATACGAGCAATGGAATGAGGTCTTACCCTCACCCAATCTTGTGTACTAAGATTGGGGACTTGCTTATCGTTCATGAAGTCCATCATCGAGCCATCCTTCCCTTGGAAAAGCAATGATTCTCCCGAAAGATGACTACCCAAAGACAAAGACGTTGGTGTCGCAAAGTTGGTGAGTCTTGAGTTAGGCGATGAAGGTTGCTGTACAAGACATGATGATAAAGCGTCAACATCAGTATAAACAAAACTTATGAAAGCATTCGAAAGTCGAGGTAATTACCAAATCATTCTTATCTCCTACTTTACGTTTAAGAGTGCGATATTTGAGCAAAGGATATGTTGCCAAGTCGTTTTTGGAAGGAATGGCGCATGCTTCTTTAGGGAGAGCCATGAAGTCCTTACATAACTTTATTTGGCTATCCCAAAATTGCCTGCCCGCTTCGGTGAATGATGGAACTCTTTGCCCTGAGAGGAATAACACGGGACTGAGCACCTTAGTACGAAGATCCTTCATATTCTTTGGAGAAGTGCCTCGCTGCATCGGAATATCCTGGTCAAAGCCCATTTGACGAGCTCCTCGGTCAATGTTATATGCTTTGGTAACATATCGCCCTGCTTCATTAATACCAATAAGGTGACTGCTGCAACAACTTATCATGAAGATTTTCTCGGCTTCAGTAGGAAATCCGTTTGCAATAAGGACTTTTGCTGGAACATTGGGCGAAGCATCACCAAAAGATCGAAGCTGAGCTACACCTTCAGGGATCAAAGTCCATGGACGAAAAACTATCTTTTTCTCATCATCCATGAACGTGATAAAATCCTTTGAAGCGGGTTTATTCATCCAGCGGACAATTCGAGCATCATGTGACGAAGATTTGTCCTTAGAAGACAGGTTCGGGGCATAATCAGGATAATGCTCATATAACCAAGCTTGTATGAAGTTGGTTGATATGAATGTCTCAATCTTAGCAGCGCCATTTGAAAGTTTCATATTTGCAGACAAAACAAAAAGCTGAACATACAGAGTACCAAGAAACAAAGAACCAATAGGTACAGGAATACCTCGGGCCAATCTTATGGCATAGAGGATGAACCTGGGTTTCAACTCCTTGTAACCATGAAGATTCTCAAAAACGTCTTTTGACAACCAAAGCAAAAGGAATGCAGCAACGAGCAATGATGAAGAGCTATTACTGGGCTGTGACCAGTGAGCCATCCATGAAGCATAAGCATCATCATGCTTGTTCAGAGCCTCTGCAACGCTGCTTAGCTGAGCTTGCATCTTCTTTTCATCCTCATTCAGAATAATATTGAACTCTCCATTAATTGGAAGTCTCAACAATGCTGCGACGTCTTCTAGTGAAATTACGAGCTCTCCCCATGCGAATATGAACGAGTTTGTGCCATCACACCAACGGGATAGAAGGGCCGCCAAAGCACGTTTGTCCCTGATTACGAAGGAGGCATTCGAACTCTTCACAGCATAGAAAATTCCAGCACTCTCTAAAATCTTCTTGACGTCTGGGATATTGAGCATTGTCTGGGAATACAAAGACCATGAATTAACTTGTTTCTGGGGAGAACGGTAGATGATACTGGAAGCACTGAAATCGCCTCTCTGCAGGCAGAAACGAATCACCAGTGATGGATTGATAATCATTGGAGAGCTAGGATTTCTTGGAAGGATTTTAGCTTGGTCCTGGGAAACTATAACTCGAGTTGAACTTGCCAAACGAATTTCAAACTCGTCATTGGTGTGAGGGATCTCTTTTCCAGCTGTGGTGGACGTGACTTCATCATCGGCACAAGAAGAATTACGGGATTCATTGTCAGCCATCTTGATCTTCCAGTCTACAAAATACTGTGTCTGTAGAAAAGGGAAGAACAAGCAAAGAGGGAGATAATATTCACGTCTTAAAAAGTCTGCGTGAGGTATATATATATATATACCTACATATCACGCACGGTTTAGGAAATCCTAACCTAGTTAGGATTCTTTGAGGCGCTACTTGAATGGGGTTGGCCTTTAGGCCCTGTTTGGACACCATGTTCGTGGATAAGGCTTCTATGCGGATGTAGCTGGCCCATCAACTTGGTGCTCACCCTGGAACACTCAAGGTTCCATGCAGCGCAGGGGACTTAATGTTGATGGTGGTTTTTGGCGACGAGGTCACAGGAGTAATTTCGCATCCATCTCTGGCATCCTGGAATAGCGCGAGATAAGGTATGAATTTATTTTTATAGTAGGGATAAGGTATTTGGTTACTATTAGCCATATTTTAATATCTCGCGACCCTAGCCTAGTAGCATGGTCCATATCCCTGACCTACGTATTAAAATACCTATGCATGCGCATTAGCCTAGCTCATGCTCGAGCCAAAACCCTAGGAGTACACGGTTGGCCACATACCTTGGCCACGCTAAACTCCATCACGCCAATACTTGGCCACGCCAATACTTGGCCACGCCTGAAACCCTAGCTACGCCAAAACCTTGGCCACACATAGAACTTGGCCACCCCCAATAACTTGGCCACGCAAAGAACTTGGCCACGCCAAGAACTTGGCCACGCCTATAACTTGGCCACGCCCTAAACCTGGCCACGCCTATACTTTGTCCACGCCAAAACGTTGGCCATGTCCAAACATTGGCCACGCCTAAACTTTGGCCAAGCCTAAAGTTGGCCACGCCTAAACTTTGGGTACCCATGGTATTGACCGCGCCTAACTTTTGGAGGCCTCATAATCATGCTTAGCCTAATTTATGGGGGCCTTATAGTTGGCTCTCGCCTAATTCGTGGGGGTCTTATTGTTTTCCCTCGCTTGTGGTTATGGAGGCCCATGATTATTCTCTTCTCCTCACGGCTAGCCTTGCCTCCTTTGAGCTAGGGTTCACCTCTTCCTAGCCTCCCCTTATTTATGGGCCTCACTGATCCAAATCCTAGAGGATTATGGATTTTATTAAGTCCATAATACTCTAGTTTCCTAATCAAATTCGGAAATCTGGCAGTTCAGCTCACGTATTTCTTCATGGCGTGATTTTTAGAGCCCAATCCGTAAGGAATTAGAAGATGCTTCCTTCACGAAATATTTTCCTCTCTGAATTTCCTATAACATACTAAAAATTCAGATTTTTATCTATTATAGGCTGTCCTGGGCGATTTTACTAATGGACAACATGCAAACTGTCCAGAAATCCGAAAATAACATAAATGTTGTGGCTCATCCTTTACGCCTTATGCCTAACTTCTTAATAAGATTATTATACCATGCAATATGGCTTATTATAATTATTGTGGCCTATCTTTAGGTCTTGTATTGGCAATGCTTATGCATTCTTGATGATGGCTACGCCGTGATAGCATCATTCGTCTGTTTTTCCTGATTATGGACTTGCTTCCATAAATCAGTGCTATAATTCTTAATCATGGCTCATGGCTATGACATATATTTTTTTGGGGATTCATATATCTTCATTATCCAGGGAATTGGTGCATTACATGCCACAAACTAATTTCTCTTATTTATGGCAAACCAAAAGTCGTATTTATTTGACTATTGCCACAGAGAGTTGCTGAAATCCTCTCGGTCTAATTGGCGATTGCATAGCTCAATCCTTAGACCTATCTTATCTAATGGCGGTTGCTAGCTCAACCCTTAGATGACTTATCTTATCTTATCTAAATGGCGGTTGCTAGCTCAACCCTTAGATTTATTGGTTTAAACGGCGATTGCCCGGCTCAATCCTTAAACCAAATCTCAAAGAGATATTCAAAGCTTATCGCTTAAATCTCTATCTTATCGCAAAGTCCTAAGCTTATCAGTAATTGATACGACTTGCACTTAGTCAACTTTGACTTAACAAATAAACAAATATTTAACAAATCTTACGAGAATCAAGATTTAGTTACATGGGGGGATATTCTTTTAGGGTTTTGGTTTGGCGGTCTACGGCACGAGTGATTGCAACGGCTCAATCACTTAATGAGGAAGAAAACTAAGTCGTGCGAATGTTGCTGAGAAGATGGGATAAGATAGTGGGTTGTTAGTCTTCCCTATTATTAGGCGCAAGACTCTTAACAACTGACCCCACTCTTTCCTCACTCCCACTCTTCCACTACTTCCACTTCTTACGAGATCAGTTGAGAATATATTGCTATAAATAGGTCACTCGACCAGTTGGGAAATCATATCAATCTTAATTCCAATGTCATCCAAGATAAGTTTAACAAGTTCAGTGCAAGTATAATCAAGTCTATCTTATCGATAATTGATTAACTCTTCTCATTCAGCATTTATTATCTAGTGAGAACTGAATATTCATCCTTATCTAGCAATATTTATCTCAATATCACAGAAAATCATAACAATTCTCTGATCTCATCTTTCTCTGCTTCCCTCCCTAAACCAACCCTAAAATCCTCTTCTTGTAACTGAAGCAATACTCGAACGGCCATTTCTTGGTTTAGGCGAGTCTTGTTCGATCTTGACCTCTCGAATTCATCACAATCTTTTATTACATCATCACACTTCACACTTTACCCCTCAGATTCCTTTATTTGTTTTATACCTAAAACATTTTGGCGACCACAGTGGGAGGTCATTATCTCAGTTTTAAGAAGATATGGTTGAAACCAGGAGGCAGAGTTCAGAGAATACAAATTCTCCAAGTAACCCTAGTGTCCCCACGAGTTTACCTACAAGTGGGGTCACAAATGCTCAAGCTAGTGGCGCCATCACTTCTGGCCCCACAATTCCGGCCGTGAGCTCAAACCCTAACCCTATATTTGCCTCTGCCTCAACTCAGAGGGGGCCAACCTCATCCTCTCTCTCCATGGGCGTGTCAACCCCTCTGGTGGGTTCCACCACGCCAACCCTATCTCAAATCACGTCCCCCCTCTCTCATATGGTGGGGACCACCAATACCACTATCTCTCCTACCCCTTACACTCCTATCTCAAGCCGCACAGAAGCTTTTCTCTTTGGGCCCCGCGTAGGAGAAACAAGGAGCACTGAAGACTCACCTAGCATTGCGGATCTCATGAAGACCCAACAAGATCTAGCCCTGAGTCAAAACAATATGGTGAAAACCCAGATGGAGTTGCTAACTTGCTTAAGGACTCTGTCAGAAAAGCTGGCGCCACCAACAACTCCAGGGATTTCACGTGCAGAAACCCCTGCCAATTTTTTAACAAGGCGGGTCCCTCTCAAATTCATGTTATTCCTGATGATCAGGATACCCATGTCCACACCACACGTGGACCAAACACAGGTCTGTAACATAACTTCGTCACTCGTGAAGATTTGCAGAATCTTTTGCAGGCTCGGAACATGGAGAATTCAGATTTGTTTCATCGTCATCAACCTCCATATCCAATTGAAGTTCAGCGTGAATCTCTTCCTGAAGGGTATGTCACACCTTCATTCTCGATGTATAATGGTATTGGGAATGCCCGAGAACATATCTCTCGCTTCCTGGAATCATTGGGAATACATGAAAGAAATCAAGTTGTATGTCTCAAGGAATTCTCGAAATCTCTGACGGGAAAGGCATATACTTGGTATAATAACCTAGCTCCTAATAGCATTCTCAGCTGGAGCCAGATGGTTAGTGCTTTCCTCAAGAAATACTTCTTCGTGTCTGAACAACTCACTCTTTCCGATTTGGGGAGACTCTATCAACGAAACAATGAACATCCAGATGATTACGTAACGAGATTCAGAACTCGTTCAGTGGATTGCAATGAGCCAAATGTGACAGAGGTACAGTTGGTGGAGCTTTGCATCAATGGAATGATACCAGTATATCGCGCCTTGTTGGAGAACTTGGATATCGACAATTTCACCAAACTCCATAAATCCGCCAAACGATCCGCCACTACTGCACCTGCACTACTAGAAAGGCCCAGGCCTTTAAAAGCCGAAGAAAGTCGTGGTGAAACGCGTGCCAGCAAGCGACTCGTCAATAAGCAATATAACTCTCTTCACTCAATTCACGCTGTCACTGAAAGTGTTAAGAGGAAGGCGCCTACTCCTGAGGCCCCACAACTAAAACGTGCAGCTCCAACTCAACCTCAAGCTCAGGCGCGGGTCCCAGCTAATGCTCCTGCACCGAAGGCGCCACGACAACAGAGGGAATTCCCTAAGATTCCTGATTTCCCATGTACTATGGATGAAGTAATAGAGCTCCTGGAAGCGTGGATTCAAGATGGCGCTGTCAAGTTACCTCCTGTGCGAAGAGAACCTACGGCGCAAGAAATGACTGATCCCAAGTATTGTCATTTTCATCGATTCGTCAATCATCCCACCAGCGAGTGTCATCGACTCAAGCAAATCTTCAACGAAAAGATCGAGTCAGGAGAGTTGAACTTGGGGACTGAGGGTGTGCATAAGAATCCCCTCCCTCAGCACCAACCTCAACGTCAACACCAACGTCAGCATCAACCCAACATTCGAAATTTCACCATCTCCGGAGAATCTGTCAAGCAAACTGCTAATTATTTGATGAAGAACTTATGCGAACTCTTACATTTTTCTAGAAGTCAGCGAAGCAACATTTTCGCTGCCCTCAGCTGGATTGCTAGCGGCAAAGAACTACCTATACCTGAGAAAGTTCAGCCGAAGCCTGGCGAAGTCACACCAGAGATGATGGCGGGAGAACGTGTTCCGATACTAATTATCTCTGCTCGTCTCGAAGGTACGAATTTTAAGAAAGTTCAAATTGATGCTGGTGTTATGGTTAATTTAATTCCAATCAAGACACTTCAAGCAATTGGGATTTCTCGACGGGATGTCATCTATTATCCCACGATAACAAAAGATTCAAAAGGAAAGCTCCAAGACATATATGGTCACGTTACTTTGGATCTGAAGGTGGACTCTGCTCGCACCAAAACCAAGTTTCATGTAATCAAAGAGGATGAGGAGCACGACATGATCCTAGGGCGTCCCTGGCTCCATGGAAAGAGATTCGTGCCAGCAATCTCACCTGTAATCATCAAAGGCCAAGAGTTCATGTTCGACCAAGAAAGCTGCAACGTGGGAAAGCTGGAGTACCGCGTGGGGTCTGAAACTCTGGTGATATTCAAAGAGGTATGTGATAGTGATTTGAAATACTTTATTCAAAATTATTTAGTTCATGGAAATCCTATCCAACATACCCCTACACAAGGGTTGGATGATTCTTCGACTTGGGGACTTGATTGCATCAAGTCTATCAAGCCCTCTGAGGCACCTCACGAGGAAATCAAGGCCACTTCCAATAGATGGGTCCGGGCAAAGCAACGGTCTTATAGGCGAAAGACACCTGAGATGTCATGGGTTCCTAAGGCTACTTTGCAAGAAGGAGACAAGGTTATGCGGCGCACTAACCGAAAAATAACTTCTATTCCGGGGTCCACGGCGAATTGGGAAGGACCTTATATTATATCTCGAGTCATGCCTGATGCACGATACATGATAAGTGCAATACACGAAAGACTCTCAAACATGGTGGTCAACGGCAAATGGCTCAAGAAAGTATGAAGACTCACTAGAGTTTATTTATTTCCTGTAATTTCAATTCCTCCAAAATAAAAGTGCAAGCCATCTCTTGCCTTTTAACAAGTCGATTCAATTCAAAAAAAAGAATTCAAATTCAAAACCTATGAGTTCAAAAATAATCAATTCCTACAAACCCTTTGTTCATAAAACCAAATAAAAGCAAAATTCTTTCGCTCCTGAAGTCTTTCAGAAACACCCATCTAGTGAAGATTTTGCTCCTTCATCAACTGCTTTCTTCAATAGAGCTATGTCAGCAGCTTTCTTCTCCGCCTTCTCAGTTAACTTGCGGAGTTCCTCAGTCATAATGGCATAATTCCTCTCTTCTTGCTTCACCAAATCCTGGGTGAATTTGCCAGTAGCAGCACGCCTTGTCCGGATGAACTGGATTGTCGCCTTGAGCCACAACAAGTTGGGTTTGAAATTTTCAAATGAAGCAATCAGATCTTCTGCTTCATCTAACTCCTCATCTGTCGTGTCCGCGAGAGGAGTGGCATACATCTTCGAAATCAAGCCCATGAGATCAGCCACAACACCAGCAAGTGTATTCAAGTGGTCACGCCTTCCAGCAGTAATAAGATGACCATAAAGAGCCCATATTTTCTTATACAGTGGAACGTGTTCCTCAGGGACATTAAATCCTTCCACTAGTATATGACCAGGGAGGATTATTTCATGAGGAGGATTATACGTCGAACCAGCATGAGGAAACTCGAGAAAATCCCTTGTACCGATAATGTCGATATCCTCAGAGACTGGTGTTTCCCTGATAACCATCTGAAAGAAAGATTTAAAGCAAGCAGAAGTTTAATAATATGTTTCAAGCTATATGTTAAAAGCTTAACATAAAGAGGATAATCAAATTTACCTCGGTATTGGGAGGATTTTCATCAGCAACATTGTCAAAGTCCTTGCCAAGATTATGAGACGCACTTAACCTTTCACCAGCAAAGTAGGTGTCGTCCATTGCTTCTTCATCTCCAGAAGGCTGCAAGAGCAAATGAGATGAGAATAAAGTATTAAATATTCTATTTCGGATCGAAGAATTTGACAAGAAGTAACCTGTGTCACACACTACAAGAAAACAGGGCTTAAGAAAGTAAAAATTTTCCAACTACCCAATATTTTGGTGGCTTTAACTTTGAAGCAAGCAAACTTGCGACCACCATATGGTTTGGCTGCTATAAACTTGTGTCCACTTATTTTGAGCTACTAAAATATGCAGTTTGTTGGTACAACAGTTTTCCAAGTATTGTATAGCAACTAAATTACAAGGTCCGTAGCTTTTCACTAAGAGCAATAGTAGACCAGCAACTGAAAATGTGTTGAGTTGGTCTGAGCAACCAAATTGTAGCCACCAACCAAGTTTTAAAACATCAATACCTAAATTCAAGATGGCCAAGCAAGAAACGAAGAACAAGGTGATGAATTTTTACTTGGAAACAAACCAAATCGAACCCATAACTCACTTAATGAAGTTGGACCCAGCTCATTTATAAATTGTAATTAGAAACTCAAATTGAAAAATGAGTAGTGTTTTAGTATGAAATGGATTCTCAATAGGAGGGAAGAATTAGTTCAAGGATTTTGTTGATCAAACGAATACGATAGTTTGAAGGAGTAACCTTAAAGAATGTAGAGAAAATAAACAAAATTAAAACACCTGCAATTATTCGTTTTTTGTTGGGAATCATCCATGGAGATGCAAATTTCAGTCAGTAAATTCAAAATCATTAGAAGACCCAATCAAATGATACCCTCTTTCTACATGATTTTTCATTCTCTACAATCTGACATACACAAATCAAATCAAAATCTTATATATAACCCAAACGGAATCAAAGAAGAAGCCAGACTTAAAAAGAATGACTAAGGGAAAAGATGGTTGACAAGATTCATCATTGCTGCTGCTTTACTCATGGAGGAACAAGATCAGCAGTTCATGGAGAGTTGCATATTCTTCCCATCAAGGAAACAAGAACTGAAACCCCACTACCTAAAGTAAAGCAACTAACAGATCTTTCACCAGATACCACTACCAAGTTTTCTAAATTTTGAAACTTGCTCTAATGTAAAATCCATTTCAATCAAAGCAGCATACCCATAGTTTCTTTCTCTAAAATTAAACAAGTACTTGCGAATTCAATCACAATAGTTCAAATATTGCAAGCACTTATAAAATCAAAAAATCTTAACCCATATCCATTAAAATCAAAAAATCTTAACCCAAACCCAGATGATTAAGGACTAGATTGGAAAACAAAATAAAAATTTCTATGAAGATGAGACTCAAAAAGCTCTGAAAAATCAATTTCTAAGAACGTATGTGAATCAATTTATGCTTCGTCAGTTAACCAGATATGAAACTAAAATTGGAAGATAAGAACTCTCTAAAACAGTAAATTCATATGGCTACTCTTAGAGGCAATTAAAATTAAAAGCAGCAAATAAGTTCTGATAACAGAGATAGCGAAAATTGCACCATTACGGTCGATTTGTAATATTTTGATACCAAATCAGGCAATTTTTCCCATCAAACCGGCTCAATTCCTAAAAAAATCCAAAAATTAATAGAGAACAAAAAGAAAGAATAGAGTGAGATGATTCTATGATAATCAACAAAACCAAAAGAAGGAGCTTCTTGTATACATTAGAATGAAGAAACTCGTTCCTGCAATTCTTCATTTTCTTGTAGCACAGAAGGTGATAAAAATGAAGAAATGCAAAAATAAAATTACTTCTATCTATGTTTCATTCATGAGCCAGGGTTTGGGAAAGATGAAAGGAGGAGTTGTGTCTATCTCAAGAGGGTATTTATAATGACTGAAAAGTTTTTTGGAGCAGTGAAAAGGTGAAACCATCGAAAAGATAATAGCGCGAAGATAAAGTTTTCCCGCCAGAAGTTTAGAAGGTATGTGGAGATGGATGAAAAAACCAAGAAAATTCGCGGGAAACTTACGAAATTTGCCGCCTAATAAGGTAACACATTTGTGCCGTCGGATGCCATTGCAATCTATGTGTTTTCTTTACCTATCGTCAGATTTAGAGGGAGTGAAAGAGTTTGGATTGCAACTATGGAAATTTGGGAGATTTTACCGCCCATTTGTTTTTCCCAGATTGTTTTGAGCGGGAGAAAAAAATTTGACGGGAAACTTTGGCTACTGTTGGATGGTATTGTAATCCGTGTGAATTTGTTAGTTTGCACACAACATCGTTCGATTACAAACTCTGGTTTACTATTGGCTCGGCATACACCTTATGGATCCCATTTTGTTAGTCTTGGCGTGAATTGTTTTTGGCGGGAGAAACAATTTTGGCGGGAAACTTAGACTACCTTTGGATGAGATCCCAATCCGCGTGAATTTTGACTCTGCACATAGCACAGTCCGATTAAAACAACTGGCTTTCTATTGGCCAAGGATACTCCACACGGATCCTACTTGTGATCCAAAAATTCGCATCACCATTCAATTTTCCCAAACTAATACAAATATGCAACACAAGTTGGATGACATACTTATGGCTTTCTATTGGTCGAATAAATACTAAACAGATTGTATTTGATGCATTTTGTGTGAATCATTTTTGCCGCCGTTTAGGATGAGATGGCGATCCATGTAATGGATTTCTATCGGCCGAAAATCTATCATACGGATTAGGATAACCTAACTTCGATATTAACAAATTGAAAACAATTGATCCAATTAAACCATACTCGAGTAAAATTGAATAATTGATGATTCAATTTTTTGACGCTTTTGCATAGGCTTGGTCAAAAGTTCTAAAATTTATTCGATCTCATTCAATATGCTTATAAGATTATCGTATTCTAAAATTAAACTGCACGACCATTCAAATGATTCAATGCCATCAGATATGCTTAAAGGTTTACATTTTTCGAATCACTATGGAATAAATTTCTTGTGCCAAGACTCAAAGAACTATCTTTTCATAAGCAACATCATGCTACGAGAGGTTTTCGGCGCCGAGCTCTTTGGAGGTTGTCTTTATCACCTGACCACTTGCCCCCTTTTCAACTTCAGTCTGCTTCGACTGCCTTTTACTTTTCTTCAGATCTTCACCACGCTCTTGGTTCTGCAGCTTGTTCAATCTCTCTTGCTCTTTCGAAAAAAGAATACGGTGTAAAAAAGCAGTTTAAGATAAATAAAGACATTAAAGGGAACAGTAACATACCTTCGCTTTATAAGCAACGATCTTCTCCTGGGATTTCTTTTGCTCCTCCTCGGGGAAGTGTATCTTATAGTACTTAACAATGGGGAAAGAATAGCAAAAGAGAACATGAACCTCGATAAGAACTGGCTTCGGGGGTCGTTCATATTAAACCCATAAATTTCAGCCCTTTCCTCCCAAGTAAGTAGGGGGTCGATCATCTTACGGGGGGAAACCTTTCCTACAGGAGCAGTGTTCTACTTAGGGGCCTGAAAACAACATAAATCAAATGAAGGATAAGTCAGCACGAATTATGAAACAAGAAGTAATAGCAAATAAAGAAGAATCTAAGGAACTCACCATGATTTAGAATGCGATAAAGAGAAAGTACGGCAGCAGGAGATTTGAAAGGCATGAGAACTTTGCAGGCGGAGAGAATTTTAAAACACAAGTACAGTTATAAAGAAAGGGGGAAGATGGGTTTAAATAGGGTAAACCCGAGACCGGCATAGCAGGTGGAAGATCGAGTGGGCGACGGTTTCGAAAAAGCAATCAAAGCTATGTGTGTCAGTTGGAAAATTAAAGACTGGACACGTGTCGAAGAATGTGAAGCACCAGAAATTTCCTTCTTCGAATATCACCGATCTTCGAATAAAGAAATATGCAAACTGTAGAGGGTAAAATACCAGCTGGACAAGTGTTAGAATCAGGAAGGAGGAGTAGGATAGCGAGGAAGGACAACGAAGCAAGGAATCGAACCTGGGAGGATCTTATACACCAGTGAGCTGTCTTAATCGAATATTTGGAAAGATGTGCGCTAAGTAGGAAACAACTAGAAAGGTACCGAAGAATGAAGCTCGACATCTGAAGCTTGAACCCTTGACTAGTGGCTTCGAAGACAAAGTTACGAGGATATAAAGGGAGCTTCGAAGACATTCCAAAGTTACATTAGTCGATTTCAAAACACGCTGAATCGAAGAGCATCCAAGAATGAACTCGAGAACGAATCGAAGAGCTAGGTATTGCACAATTTTAACATTGGTCGGAATTACATCGAAATCTCTAAGCATATGTAAAGATCAATTGACATTGAAGGAAGTTTTGATTGATGAACTCGAAAATGAGATTTTGAGTCATAATTAATAATAGAATAATAACTTTGCAATAATTGAATAATTGGTTAGACATATATAGTATTTGTGATACTGCATCAACTATTAAGATCCTACTGGTCTAGTCGCTTCCTCGCATAATTTCAAAGCGACACGAATCGTATAAGTTAAGATCTTAATGAGTCACCCAAAATTACGTGTCCCAATTATTTAATTTTACACATTAAGTGACAAAAGATTTGCAATTTTTATGGATGAATTATTTACAAATGCATCAAATTTGATCAAAGATTCATCAATCAAAGTTTTGCAAATCATTTTCATTTTATTGGAGTATCAATATTTCAATATAATTGTTTAATTTAATACATTAACCTCCATTCAAAAACATTAAAATTTTACAATTTCAGTCGATCCAGTACTTTTCGCAATAGCTTGCCATGAATTCCTAACATGTTTTTTATTTTATGATACTTGAATTGAGAAGATTATTATTTGGAATCAGAACATGATCGAATTAAGCAAGATTAGTATTCGTTATTTTCATTGGATATTGTGAACTAATTCATTTCCACTCCTATGCACCAAATCTTCAAATCACCATGGAATAGATCCCTCGTGCCATGACATGTAGAACGAAGGTCGGAATCATACAAAATTATGTCAATCTTTAAGAATTATGTGAGATAGAGTTAGATCGAACAAATTTATCGTTGGCAACCAATTTTGCTTCGTAAATTATGTGACAAAATTATACCGAAAGTCATGAAATCTAAGCATTATATGTGATCTAACCAAGTTTGGATCCAAAACTGAGTGGATTTTCGTAAATTTTAGTGCATCCAATAGAAACAAACAATTTGAAAAAAGAAAACTTTTTTTCGCTTTCTCTCACCTACCAGAGAGGCGATTTTTTCTCCTGCAAAACCCAACTGCCGGATATTTGGTTCTTGCCCAGATCGGCTCCTTTGGGAGCAGATCTGGGTAAATCTTTGTTTCAGTTTTTTAGTTTAGATTTCCCTTCTTCCTTTGCTGTTTTTTCTTCCTTGTTTCACGTTTTTAGTAGCAGTCTTCACCCGAAATCCAGCCACCTTCGGCAACTTTCTTTTCCCCTGAGATCGATCTCACATCCTTCTCGATGCTATTTACCTCATGTTTTTCGTCCAAGTTCTCCCAGTCTGTTCAGATCTGATCTTCTAGATACAAAAAATCAGTATTCAGGAATTTCAGAAGTCACTGCTTTCGTCTCCGGCTCCGTCTCCGGCTCCATCAACGCTGCCGTCACCGTCAACGTCAACGTTACCGTCAACGTTACCGTCAACGTTACCGTCAACGTCACCGTCAATGTCACCGTCAAAGTCGCTGTTACCGTTAAAGTCACCGTTAACGTCAGTGTCGCCGTTACCGTTATCGTAGCTGTTACCGTCACCGTTAGTGTCAACTCCGTGGCTGCCTTCAGCGTTACCGCTACCGTTACCGTCAACATCAGGGTATCTACTTCAGCGACAATTGGTGTTCCAACTTCTTCTACCGGACGTAATTTGGTTGAATCTGTTGGATGTGCTGACGCAAATTGGAGTCTTTATTTCCCATTAGCATTTGTGGTTTTGTTTCTGGTAAGACACGACAACTCTTTCCGGTCTCTTAGGTGGATTCATTGCTCGGTCTACTCCGTTCAGGGTGACTCGAGATGTCTACCGGTTGAATTAGTGCATGTGTTATCATTGCAGAGTGTTGCTCACCTAGTTTACCAAACACCTAGAGTTGTCGACATTAACAGGGGTAGGCCTTTCCCTCGAATAGTAGGGACCCGTTGGTACTTATCTTTGTCTTTTCCAGAAGCGTTGAAGACTAAACTTTCAAAACCGCGTTGGTGGTATATGGATTGCCTTAGGAATATTCTTGTGGGCTGGTTGTCTGGGATTACTTCTCTTGCTTGGGAGTTTTGGAGGTTCGTCATCTTATACGATACCAGTGAATCGTCACTTGCACTAGTACAAAAATAGCTTTTCGCCACGGTAATTTACCGTGACCAAAGGTCTATGGTCACGGTGTTTCAATTTTCAGAAAACGTGACCAAAGGCGGCGAGGCGAAAAGTATACCATTTGGTCACGGTAATTTCCGTGGCTATTTGGTCTAATCCCCGTGACAACACCTTAATTGGTCATGCTTTTTTACTGTACACCGTGACGAATTGGCTCATTAGTCACGCTTTTCTACTAAATACCGTGACGAACTGGCTCACTAGTCATGGTTTTTCATTTTGTTCCGATACCACCAGGCAACATTTTTGGAATAATACGAACAAATTTGTAACTAAATGAGTTAAAACAGTACAAAATAATCAGATTTATATTGCACAACATTGCATTTAATATCACAATATGATGAAAACTCACCATAGTTTGTTTTATATATACAGTATACTATTTCAGTCATTACAAGGACATTACAATTGAATCAAGTATCCAAAAAAATATAAAAACCTGATTGAAGGAGTAAGGAGAGTAGCATCCAACAAAAATTACAACCCCTGCTACCTTCAGAAATTGAAGCATGGTTCTGTGCACTTCACTAACACCATTACGAGTTCCGAATTCCAGACGACCAGATCCAATATATATACTGTCAAGTGTCACTGCATTCATAAAAATGATCGAAAGTATGTTCCCTGTGAAATCACAAGTTATAAAATTAGATGGTATACCGAAACCAAGAGCGAAGAAAATGCAAAATGCATCAGAACAAATGCCATTAGATTGGAAGAGCAAATGCTTAAGATGAACATGTTGAAATCTCGTGAAGAAATCAGAGAAAATGCTAAATGCAAGATTGCTAAATGCTAGCTAAATGCATTATGCACCATAACACCATGTACAGCAGAAAACACTTGTACCTCCGAACGCCTTAAAAGAGTAACCAAGACGACAATCCACTCTTTGAACTTGACAACCATATGTGCCAACAGAAATTCAGTGTTTAAGCGGCTCCGCAAGGTTACCCATCTGTAGCTGCAAACAATGGTAGAAATAAGAATGCCGATGCATGGAAAGACTTGTCAAATGTATTCAAATCATATGTTTCTACAGTCAAATCAAAAACAGATCGAATCGTATGTTCAACTGATAATAAATTACTGATAAATAACTAAATGATAAAAATAATAATGAAATAGCCATCAATCCTTTTCACCAACTAGTTCAAGTCCTGAAGAAAAATTTTCTAGGCGAGCAGACCCATTTCTCAGCAACAACCTCACCTGAGAATCAAGTATAAAAATCTTTGTTTGAGCATCTTAAGTGCAGTACATGTGCAACAAAAATGATAGCGCACCATACCAGCTCTAACGCAAGTTCATATAAAGATTATTTTGAGTTTATGCAATCCCAGACACTCTTCACAACTAGCTGTAAGATATGTCAGAGATAATAACCTGAGTTAGTGGTACCAAACACTAGACTAACAATATAAACAAGAAAACAGAAGTTCCTATTTCAGGTCAACGAGGACTTAGTGGCGAATAATCATCTCAAAATCATTTCCGAAGCATCCATTTCTCTAGGTACATTAAAGTTTGAGAAAATTTACTTTTTGAAAACATTCAAAAACTACTGATATCATATCGCATATGAAGTTGCACTACTTTTCTACAATAGCAATTGCGTGACGAGTAAAGTTCAAGCCAGGGTTATCAGCATTACCCAAATCAATACATAAACATCCAGGTTTACGACATCAAGAAACAACAAACCTGTAAAGTCCACTTGAAGCAGAGCTCAACGCTTGTGTACTAGCAGGGTTCTGCCTTAGCGAATGCCAACTCTCTTCGTCAATCTGGAGGAATAAATTACCCGTTAACAACTCACTCCATAATGATAGTACAGAAAAACTCTAAAAAGATCAAGCACTTACAAGTTTTCCAATAGCTCCATAACAAGAAGAGAGCAGTCTTGCTAAGGAATTTTTCTTTAGCTGTTTATCAGGAATTGTGCCAACTATCAGAGTCACTGCACTAACCACTTCTGCTTCCTATTCCAAAGGAACCGGTTTTAAAGATAGATTTTACAGAAAAAAAGAATAGCATGCATGTCCTCTGAAGAGAAAAACCAATGTATCTTCACAGTTAAGTTACATGATGCTCTAGTCACATGTTAAAACCTTCAAAGTTTCAGTTGCGGTAATACAGATTTACCTCTCCAATCCAGATCAGAATTTCTAAGTCCGAAGGTTCATGAATCACTGAAGATGCATCTTCACAAAGCTTACGCAGGGCTGACGCACAAACATTTGAGGTCACCGGTTCTCTAATTGTTGCAGCAAAAACTTACCTGAAAGTAGCTAATTAGCTCAAAAGGAAGCAGGATTCAGATGCAGTGATGCTATATGATGCAAAATGCGAGAGAAACAGTGATTTCGCCAGAAATAGATATATAATGACTAGGTAGACCCCTTCACAGTAATGGTCTAGTAGACGTTTGTACACCAGAGATCCATTTGGAGTAGGAACCAACAACATCAGCAACAGTTCTGTCAACCTAGAATTGATGATTATCCAGGAGTAATAGCTCAAATCAATAGTGGGGTATGTATGTAGACTAGTACAAGTTGACGCACATGAAATGAAACAAAAGATAACATGAACAGTCGTAAAGGTAACTAGAAGTGATATTTAAAAACCTACAAGGCACAGGAATCCGTCAAGCCCATCATCTGATCTATGTGCCAAGATCGTTAATAACTGCAGTAACACAGAGAAATCGAACGGTTGGCCATCTTGAAAAATTAGTTCTGCAACCTGAAATATGAGCAAGGACACCCAATCATCAATTTGACTTATTCGAATTTGACTGTAAAAAAAAATATCAACTTGCGCAAAAAACTAATAACTAAGCAGCTTCAACACATTTACAACAAGCAAAGGAAGATAAAATAAATGGGGGATGCGTGGCTTTACATAATTGCAGGAGATAAGAAGTTATTAACCTTGATCGTATATGGGTTTGCATGAACTACTATCAAACTGAATTATGGAAAAAAGGTTTTTTAGTGAGTAGCAGAAATGGAAAATGGAAAGTTTCAAATCATGATAGGCAGTCTATCAAGGTCATAAATAGTTTCAACCGATACCCCGTACAAGTTGTTACGGGCACGTACTTTGTTCACTTTATAAAATGTAAGAACTTAATCATGACAAAAAACAGTATAATTAAGGAAGCACAGAGAAACATAGGACAAAGAAAGCAGGACGTATGGAGCTTTACCTGCAATAAGCGCAGACCACACTACTGACTGATTGCAGGACCTTCAAGCTTAGCAATCACATGTTCCATTCATTACTTTATAGTAGAGATTCTTCTCATATAAAGATTCATCAAGTGTAACCTACGCCAAATGAACTCCTTTGTCGTTACACAATATAATTAATAAAGCTACACATAGAAAAATAGGAAAAAGAATGTAGGACCTATGTAATTAATTTCTGTGCCTGTAATAAGCGCAGGGCACGATACTGACAAGCTTAAAATTACTACTCTATATAAGAATCAATACTGACACATTAAGAAAACTGAAGAATGCCTCTACAGTCTCACCAACAGAATACTTGTTTTTGGGTTATCTAATGGCACTCAAATTCTGATTCTTAGGAGTATTGACAACTTCAATTCGACCACGACAACTTCCATATCGACCATGACAACTTCCATAACAGGACTTTTACCTAGTAACACCTTTAGGAAAAGGATCAAAAGTGAATTAAAATGATAGTGGAGAGGATACAATTTTAAGCTTCAGATTAAGTGTCACATTTACCTGCAAATGCTTTAGCTGAACTAGTAACTACCAGCTGACATTACCATCTTAGTCTCCAAAGCTGGAATGGAACAACGTCGACTATTCAAGGGAAGATCCAATTTCACTAAGTTGAAAGGTTTTCAAGATCGACAGGAAATTGTTTACCACTGTTATTGATGTAGAGCTCCCTGCAACTTTATAAAAATAAACATGATATCCGTAAATTGGTGTCTTAAAGTGGCAGTCTCAGCATTAAAACATCTCAGAGAAGCATGTATCAGTCAGTAACAAACCAAATTTCACTCTGATTTACTGACAGAAACAATTACGCATACACTTTCTATTCTGGAGACAAAAAATTCATATTCAATAATCAAACGGCA
The DNA here is from genome assembly GCA_023529015.1 of Papaver nudicaule. Classification (NCBI taxonomy): domain Eukaryota; kingdom Viridiplantae; phylum Streptophyta; class Magnoliopsida; order Ranunculales; family Papaveraceae; genus Papaver; species Papaver nudicaule. The sequence goes on along the minus strand of JAJJMA010261069.1, from coordinate 4,414 downwards.
AATTCATCCAGCTGAGGTAGAAAACAAATGTGATAATAGTAAAGTTCCAAAAAAAAAATGCCAAAAAAGACCTAAGAATACAACCAATTGAGCATTCGGGTGTTATTTACTCCCTGAAAGCTCCAGGGTACTGTAAGTGAAGAGAGATGAGACAAAAACTTCTGCCTATTACCTAAGAGGAAAAGCCAGCAGTGTTTGTTGAAAAAAAAAATCGGGTACCAGAATAATGTGTAAGATAATCGAGTGCAGCTCTTCATCTAGTTCCAACTAATTATACAAAACCCTAAAGCAAAAATTAAAAAATCAAATCACCTTAATGGACGCTTGCCCTTATGCCTCTTCTCCTTGAGCACATCTGGTGGATTCAGGTTGTTTCAATAATACCCAACTATCGCCAAAAAATACACAATCATTAGAAACATAGAATCTAAAATATTAAACCTTACATGGCTAAATCGAAGGACTAACGAGAAATAAGTCAGATCTAGAAGAAAAATGATGAGTTAGAAGGAAGATTCAGGGCTTACCACAAGAGTTCTAGACATCGATCGAGGAGGAAGATGAAGATTTCACTTAATACAAACTCAAATTAAACCCCCAAAATAAGATACCACAGTGTTTAGCTTCTTTATCACCAACATGAAGAACATAATCGAGTAACTCATAAACACAATTTTATCTTGAGAGAAACAAAGACAAAAACCCTAATTATAAACGGGATCAAATGGTGAGAAGGAGAAAAAACAAATTTTGTCTGGGTTAATAGAAATATAGACTAGATGATATCAGTTGAGATTCAGAGGAAAAAATTTCATTTTGCAAGAAAGCAATCGTGTGGCTTTCGAAACTGCCATGGCTAGAGCGAGAATAAGATGAGATAAATTAGGAGGGGAGTAGTGCCGATCGTGTGTGGGAAAGATAAACTGTCTTACAAGCAGACACGCGTCAAACAACCCCGTGTCCAAAGATATGACTACTAGTTACGTATCAACTTTTGTACGAGACAAGCCCACATTTGGTCTCGTTTATGGGATTGACCGTGTCAAGGTCACCCGTGACCAAAACCCACTATTGTACTAGTGTTGGGTGTCCTTTATTAGTATGTTTCGAGGATCGATCTAGTTCAGTTACTGTGCAACTCATCATCAATAGAGTGAAGTACCCTCTATCTATTTATCTGAACATAAGTCTTTGCGAAGGTTGAGTACCCTCTACCACCACTTACCTTAGTTAGAGTGCGACAACAGTGGTTTGAGGATAACCGGCGTATGGATTCCCTGTTCCTAAACCCAAAATTTATTTGGGGTCCTGAATTAATGCCTTGGTACTCTGTTATTTTCGGGTTCAGTCTGTCTACTAGTGTCTATGTTGGTGTGTCTGCAGTGGCGTGCACCACTCTACTACTACTTTTGTCTTCCATGTTTTCTGTTAGTATGTCGGTCTGTATATTATGTAGTATCTCTGGTATCTGGGATTTGCATGGTTTTACTTTAGTTACTTTTCTCTGCATCATCGGCGGTGTCCTAGTTCAACTGCTATTTCAACTCATGAAATTGGAAGGTCTACCATGGATTAGTATCAATCATATGAAGCTCTGGCAGGATGAGGAAGATGTTGAGTTTCACTATTATGGGGTAATTCCTTTTTGCCTTAAAGGATACATTACGTCCGGCCATTGTTGTCAATGGCCAGTTGCTGTCATTCTTGTATGCATGGCAACACAATGTTTTGGTTTTGTGATCATCCGGCTTACGACTTCATGGACTCGATCTAATTTATCACACACGACCGGTTTTTCGACACCGATGGAAACTAGAAGCGTTACAACCTTTGTGGAAGTTGATTTGATGTTGTTTACTTTATGTTTTTGGGAAACATCTTATCAAGTTTGTAAACACTCATGTAATGTTCTTTAGTTAATATATGCAGTCCTTTCCTTCAAAAAAAAAAGAAACAAACAATTTTCGCATTTGATGAATTTATCGAATCTAAACATTGAACAAACCTCAAGTCAGATGAATTTGTAGCTCTCTTCCCGATTTAGATTTAAACTTCATCATAATTGCATTAGACCCGATAAAAGATTTATCAAAATTTTCTAAATTAATTTCAATTTAATGTAATTGAAGTATCAATTCCAATTATAATTATTCCATTTGATGCAATATTCCTTAATTAAAAAGGATACCCATCGACCAAACTTTGGCCTTATGTACCACCATTTAAAAATTGAATTAACAACTTCTACTGGACCAAAATCAACTATACACTCGTCTTCCAATACAGACGAGCACAACAATGTCAAGATTACAAAATCTTAATAATGAACTAAAAAAAATATTGTAAGAATTTAAATTATCGGATGTAATTACATATAGAAATAAAATACAATCTACTAAATATCTATAAAAAAAAATTTTTATCGTAATAAGGTGCTTGACGTTATCCACTTCATAAACTAAGGTTCCTTGACATCCCACGACTCTGAACATATACTCAAAATCCTTAGCAGAGCTCTAATTCTTGTAAAACCCGTAATACTTAATCTAATTACTCATATTTTCGTATTCACCTGCTTGCCTAAATGTAGTGTCGATGTTTGTCATATTTTGCTCAATGGCCTCTTTGATGGTGTCAGATTCTTTTTCGAAATCATTAGTCTACCAATATTGTTCATCTTCTTCTCAATGACCTCTTGAATTGTATCAAAATTATCATCGGAACCGTAAATCTACCAATGTTATTCATATACAGATCAATGACCTCTTGATTTATATCGATTCTTTGAATTTATGTACAATCGAAAGTCGATAAAAATATGCCAATTTATTTAATATAATATATATTTGATTTTCGTTGTATTGAAGTTATTAGACCGAATGCAGAGTTCGTTTTAGCACAAAGAGAAACACACAGGAAACACACAATCCGCGTGAGAATCCAAAGCGAACCTGCACCGTCCAAAATTATCACAATCCCGTATGGACCCTTCTTATCGACCGTCCAAAATTTTATACAAAAGCCAAGGGTTATCTCTTTTCCCCACTTTCTTCTTTTCTTCCTTTCTCTTTCTCTTTCCCTTTTCGTTTTGGTTCTGCTCTCACCATCTCTGCCGCCGCTTGTTGTTCTCCTGCTCTCAATTGGATAAAAATTAAGAACAAATCAGATTAATACATTGATTAGATCTAATAGATTCGATTGATTCGATCTTGTTTGATAAGTCCAAGGTCCGATTGATTAGATTATTAGATCTAATCGACCATGTTAATATGATTTCATTAGAAAAGAAGAAGAATATCGAGTTTCCATCTTGTCTCATCTTCTTTTTCTGCTCTTTCTTTGGCATTTATTGTTGTATTACACTAAATATGGGTTTAGTTTGGGTGTTTTTAGTTATTATTTTAGATCTGCTGTGTCTTTATGAATCTTCTATTTGAAATGTAGAAGTAGAAAGGTCATTAAGAAGAGTAGAGTGATGGCAACACTTTTGGGATTTTTTGATTTTATATCCATCTGGACTATTCATTTGAGTTTTTTTCAATCTTTTAAACAAAGATGGAAAGCCGCAAGATGGTTTTAGAGTTTATAGGAATATAAAGAAATAATAATTATGAATTTTTCTTGAATTTTGGTGATCAGAGAGTTTTTGAAAATTAGTTAGACATTCAGTACTTTGTTTAATGGGGTTATTGAGAAACGGTTTGCTGTGAACATTCAAATAGTATTAGAGGTTATTTGGTAAGTCCATGAATCCATTATTGTTATTATCTGTTTGATGCTTTTTTTTTATTATTATTATTATTTTATTTCTTTTTTTTTTGCAATGTTTCTTGGCTTAGATTTCTAGAAAATTAGTACTAGCTAGATTCAGTTCAAGGACTAGTACATTTGTGGTTCATGGCAAAGAAAGCATTTAGTGGTCCAATTAGTGAACGTGCAAGCTATTGTTCAAAAACAAACTGATACAAAATCTACATAGTATGCAACCACTTTGACCAATTCTTTAAGTTTTGGGGGTATGTTTTTAGATCTATCTTCTTTGTACTTGTTTGTTTGAAACTGTATGCAGCAGCCAAGTTTGGATTGAGTAACTAGATCTGTAAAGTACTCTCTATTATTGATCTCAGATGCAACACAATTGAAGGATATCAGGTAATCTTCAAGTGTGAGATTCAAAGAAACGTGATGGGGTGCTTCAAAGCTGAAGAAGTTGTAAGAATGGAATTGTAATCTTTTGTTAAAAGAAATGAGATTGTAGTTTTTTTTTCTTTCTTTTTTGTAGAAATTTGGATTGTAAATTTTTACAAGGAAATGATATTTGTATATTGAGTTTCTTAATTATTGAGATAATGTAATACAGATCTTCATATGATTTCATTCCAGTACTAAAAAAAAAAAAAAAAAAAAAAAAAAT
>JAJJMA010261064.1:28416-43002 GCA_023529015.1 Papaver nudicaule | reverse complement strand
TTGTTTATGGTAAACTGATAGAGGACAGTTACACCATAAGTCAACAGTTTTGGTTTAAAACCCAGTATTGCTGACAAAAGCCTTTGGCATCGGTCAAAGCAACTCCTAGGCCTGTAACGGACGTCAGCTAGGGGAATCAAGTGCGTGACGATCTGTGGGGGATCCAGAGACGTAAGGAAGGCGACAGTAGCCAATTCGCTTGGAGGGCTTGAGTTGGTCTCTGCTACATCCCAGACCGAAGTCTTATAGTAGGCTAGTGTTTGTAGTCAGTTTGTACTGGGCGGTGTTCAAACTGGACGAGGTCCCGAGGTTTTTCTGCAAGGCAGTTTCCTCGTTAAAAAAACGTTTGGTGTCTTGTGTGCTTTTCTTTTCCGCATTATATTTCTGATAGTATAATTAAAGCACCAAGTAGTACGTTATTACCTAACTGTCGAGATTACTCCAGTTAGAGGTTTGGATATTGATTTTTGAGATCGTCCAAACTCTTTACCATAAGACTCACGAGGCAAAACGAAAAGTTGGTAGTATTTCGGTACCCCTTCTTTTTCACATATGCTAGAGCAACAACATATAGCTGTTAGACCGCCATACATGCAGTATATTGCATAATTCTTACCGTGTATTCTAGCAAAGCATACATCCTTAATGAACGTCAGTGTAGACCCGATATAACCCAATGCACCATGCAAATGGAGGCAGTATTGTTGATTGAGAAGTCGGCAATTGTGTTTATGATTGACAGGAAAAAAAAACAAAAAAACATTGTTCTAGGAGCTAGCGCTGTTACAAAGGTGTATCCATAACACTTAGACTTGCATAACATCCAGAGACACTGGAAAGCATAAATCATTCTACGATTTGCAAAAAACTTTTAAGAAAATTCAATGTCATATTGCCATTTAACATCACTATTCATAAAATACAAAAAACATATTAATTCAGGGATGAACATCATCTCCATGAGAACATATATGCTTGGTCCAGCTACAGCCAGAATGCTTTGGCTCCTTCGGAATCCACATCATCCTTGATCTCGGTATATAAACGTAATCTTTGAGGGTCTTCCGGCCAGATCCATAAATCTGTTCGTCCAAAAGATGTAGTCCATAGTCGAGAATTTGTTCATCCGTTGGACTACTAATGTTGTATTTATCTCGGAGTTCGTTGGGCAAATCAGCACACATATTCAACCCAATTTTCGACCATAGAATATGTGGTTGACCAGGATTGCATGCGGCTAGGATAACTCCAAAAAGCTGTCTCACCTTTTTTCCAAAATCTCTCTCAGTTGCCTGCTCAAGACAACACATCCATTCATCGTTTGAATCTTCCCTTGGACTATGCACAACAACCGACTCCCCAATGCTCCACCCATCCGATGTAATGCCGGGGGAAATATCTGCATGATTGTTAGAAAAATTTCCACACCCCACGCCCTTGAATGTATTCTGGTCCAACTTACAACCAATGCAAGAATATATGTTAGGGACACTATACCCTTTCCCATTACTGTTAGGGACAGTTCCATTTTTTCTTAAAGGTCGTGGTAACAAACACGGCTGACGACATACATTTGTCTGTAAACACACATAAACAGAAAAAATCAAGCCACACGTTGGGGAACATGTTTGCACTGAAATTAAGATTGTGGCTAGCGATGATTATTACATGTTTCTTGATATCGTGCTCCACATCAAGTTTCGGTGATCAGTAATTGCGGTGACTGGGATGCCAGATTCCATAAGAACAATGTCACGAATTGATATACAGTATTTGTAACAGTATATACAGAGAAACTCTATTGTTAGTTGCCCATTGGAATTAAACGGGAGAAAAGCAAAGCAAAGGCACTCGTATGCGAATACAGATCTGAACATAACAACCAACTATATTTAAATACATACACAATTAGTTATACAATTAAATATAAACTCTTCTTGGACAGCTTCATATAATACATTACGCTCTGATATGCATAACTAACCAATTGTATAAAAACAAAGCTTAGGTACCAACCATCTCAGATACCATCACATATTTAAGGACATCGTATCTGTACATGGCTACATACACATGAACAAAACAACATGGTTTCCATAGAAAATTAAATTCCATTGATCAACGATAGTCACACATATAGTTCTGACCATTACTCATCGCATCCAAAAACCCAGTAGATGTAGTAGTACACCAACACCTATTACCTCCATGTCGAACGCACATATTTGGGAAACCTAAGCTACGTATAAGATAACAATTAAACAACAGAAAACTGAAACCTTTAGAACTGTGTTCACCTTTCTCCGTCTCTGAATTGAGCGGTGAATATCCTAATTTACATTAGAGTTTGGAGTCTATTTATTCACGAAAGAAAACCTGCGTCCAAGCAATCGAAGTAAACTCGGTTCTTGCTTTACACAACAACCCCAGCGGTGGTTTTCTATTTTTTTGGCATACATTGATTGCAGACCCAAGATAATTATTAATCCCGCCCTTACGCAACAACTACATTGGGTGTAAAGACCAACAGTCAGAAATCCATACCCATAACCAACATGAAATTACCCATGTAAGTGTAGCAGGCAATGCTCCGTCTCTTGGCCTACAAACAATATTCAGTGTCTAGAGCTAGACCTCCTGAATAGACTCTACTTTGACCTCTTCAGATCATCATATGGTCCAACTTGTGAAGTTAGCCTCTTCCCTTTGGATTGGTCGTGGTGGTAAGGAATAAGAGGTCAATAATATCTTGAGCGACATTGTATGTGTTTTCGAGCCATCAAAGAATGTGGGTTTTATAAATGAAAATTTGGAAAAGAACATTAAAGAAGGAGACAATTAGAATGAATTGATTATGAGATTTAAGTCAAATTCTGGAAAGAAACTGGGAATTCTCTTTCGGACCGGAGACTCGGATAACAATAAGCTGGTAATAAAAAATTAAGGAATGGCCAATTGCGGGGTTCATCGTTTGTGTTTTGCTTTGTTCAACCTGTTTTGATATTGCCTTTCGGTCTAGGAACATTAGTGATGAGTACATGCCTATTGCTTAATCCAGCAATCAGGCCTAAACAATCACCCTAAGTTAGTATTTATTGGATCAGATGTATCGTCATCATTACTTAGCAAACAACCTACGTCACTGGGTATGCTTCTCCCCAATATACAATACATACAACTTACTCAACACATCTTGGACATGTCCCAACATCTTTTCGGCAAATACAGGCACCCACGCCAAACCCAACTTATTGGAAACATACACCTCTTTCGTTGTACTTGATTCCTAATTCCCATTGCATTACTGATAACATATCCCATTGATACCAAATTCAAACTAGTTATTCCCACCATTCACTGCAGCGGATTCTCCACAAACAACTATCGTACAATTAAGACACCGTTAAGAAAGGAATATCTGCAATGAACCATACCGGGACCGTTGGTTATGGGAAGGGAATCAATATATGCTCAAAGACTATTGAAATATCTATCAAAACGCTTAAACACTCATACCGTAAACATGCCACACAACAAAAAATATAACAAAAGTTGTTAGGCATCACCAACAAACCAAAATTCAAAAAAAAAAAATCTTATAACGAACTGATGAAAAATCTAGTATTAAGGTTTGCAATAAAAGCAAGCATCAATTTTCACCATAAATTAACTTAGATAGGAGATGCGATGACATTTCATGTACAAATTTTCACGCCGCTTTCTCTCTGCCTCTCTGCCTTCGAACCTAGAGGATCTTAATTGTGAATAGTATGGTTTTGTTAGCAAAAGGTCAAGTTTATTCCTCCTAGCAGCTCTGGTGACTTCTCTCCTTTCAGAAGCCATACGCTCAAGTCGTACCTGGAGTTTTGAAGTTATGAACGCCATAATCGATAAAAGAAATTATAGTACTACGAACAAATATAGGCTACAAATCTCACCATGTTCTTAAAATGCTTTATCTTATCATCGTGTATCTTGCTTAGCTCGTTGAGACAGTAATAGGTCTCTTTGGCTTTGTTACATAAATTCTCACCTATCAGTTGTTCTTTCTTTTCTGTCTTGGTTGTCGCTGGTCTGACGTTCATAACTTCTTCGAGCAGACATCTATATTCGTCCCGATAGCTGTCACGTAACTTCTGGACAACCATCAGATAAGAGTCTGCAAAAAAAAAAAAAAAACTAGGGGGGCTCCAACCTCTAACAACTTATTTTAGGGTTCTTGAAGCTGTTTTAATGTCTCTATTATATAATATAATTTACCCCAACCCCTGTCTTACTAGGCACGCTACATACGGATATTCAGGCCGACTGTGTGTGCGTTATATGCATTACGTGGGCTATGGTGGCAACATTTTACATGGTCACTGGGTATCTCAGTCGTTCCAGTTCTACAACGTGTACTTGATCCTATATATGCTTCAGTCCCACTGAAAAGATCCATTCTATGTGCGGATCCATTATGTTCTTTTTCACCTACAATGGTTTCATCACCTCTCAGAACGTCCACATTGTAAAATTTTGCCTTTAATGGATTAACGAAAATAATAAGGAGCACAAAAACACATACAATCAAAACAATAAAGTGTATCAGATGTATGAATAAATGTGTTCAGTTTACATCATTATTTCGTACATCAGCTGAGAACGAATACATAAGTGGTCTCCAAAACTGGATACTGGTCACAATAATTATATCTCTTAAAAGGAAAACCCGACTAAACGAATCCGTTAAGATGTCTATCATGTTAATCCAGGATCCCCGATGTTAAAAACGAATTCCACGATGTTCTTCTGCTTCCAATCTCCCACACTCTTGTTTTGTAGTTTTCCCCATGCTTACGTCTCTGGATCCTCTCTAGGCTCCATGTCTTTGTCGTCCTGATCATGTACTTCTGTTCAAGGTATCCCTTAATATCCTCCATCTCCCGCATTTGTGTTAATTCCAGTTTTAGAATCTGCTCATAGAGAAATGATCCATATCGCTCCATTTCTTCTTCAGTCTCATCGGATGGGAAAAGGGATAGCCATTTTTCTTCGTTGTTTAATATGGCTTCAAGTGTATAGGAGCCCTTTTTTGAATCCTGTTTGAATACGGTTTCCAAAACTCAATCAAATTCCAATAATAAAGAAATTTGCGTCGGGTTGCCCCTTAAGGGTAATAAACAGGACTCCCTGTAGCAGTTCCCGTTTTTAGCCTATTTTCTTGATTTTCCTTCTTTTGTTCGACCGTTTTGCTCATAACTTTTTCTTCCTACCTCGGATTGACTTGATTCTTTCGCCGTTAGCTTCGTATTTAGATTATCTTAAAGATAGAGCCAAGAAAATATGCATTTGAATGAGTAGCACTTGGTATTTGGCATTCCTTCTCTTTTTGCTCTTTTGCTCCTTGCTCCTTTTGGCACTTTTAGCTCCTTGCTCCTTTTGGCACTTTTAGATCCTTTTTGGATGATTTAACCTAATAAACGCCACACAATAGAAAACAAGAGTAATGCACTGTATTTCACAAGAAAACTAACAAAAAAATCATAATCAATTGATGATATTATAGTGTTTTATGCATATATCACCCTTGTCTTTTCACAAATTGTTTTCCATTTGCATTCTTTCAAGCCTCCCGACACTTTCGATCCACATTAGTGTCGGCGTCAACACTAGTTCTCATTCGTTCAGCTTGCACGATATCTTTGGAAAAAGAGGTGACTTGACCATTAATTGTCACAAAATGGTTGCACAACGATTGATCAGTACAATTGGTTTATGGTTTCTTGTTCAAACTGATCAAAGATGCTTGTCTACAAGGTTACTTATACTTGATGAGCACCGACAATTGAATTTTCTATAAAGCGTACATAAGTCTGGCAGATAATCATGTCCTCGCTGGTCGTGAATGATTGACCTCGGTAGCCTCACCCATGCCTTGACTGTCGTCAACGATTTCAAGTTGTGATTGACTTGCAGGTTGCTTCTCCTTGTTTTTTTTTTTGCCTCGAGCTATGTGAAAATGAAAATTTGACAAAGTGATGTTGCAAATTTTAGAACAAAGGTGAGTAGATCTGGGAACATGTGCGACAAATGTTGTGTAGTAGAGAAGGTGTGAGTTTCTTAGGTTGCCAATGGGGATATATATAGGTTGATCTGATTTCAGCCGTTAGATGTAATGACGGAAAAACAGATAACCGATGGAATTTTCATCGTGGTCGTTGGAAAATTTAGCGGTCGATGGATTTCCAACGCTCGATGGAAATTCCATCGGTCGTTTGTTTTTCCGTCTCGCATTGCAAAGTTGCATTTTTTTCAACTTTACAATGCCATTTCCTCCCTTTGCTAGTCCCATTGTGACACAAAACCACCAAAATTTGGGTTTTGCTTACCCCATAAGAATATGCCTTACAATGAATTCCTGAAACCCTAACATATTTCTCACATATTATTTCTTTATGTCTACATCAGTATCTTAAACACTTTCTATGGGACAACCAGTATTTGATATTGTCTACATCTTCGACACCGTGCACTTGCGATATTACAAGAGTTAGTTTTCTTACCGATCAACATCACACAAATTGAACAATCACAAAGAGCATCATCGTCTATCTCACCAACTCTTTTTCGTCCTAGAATACGAGGTCCCCTATTTGGTGGTGCTGTTAGGACATTGTCCGGTCAAACCCACTAGCGTTGGTATGTCAAGCTAGTTGTCGGTTTAAGATGTCAAAACTCAATTCTTGATTTAGCCTACTAGAGTTTAGATTTCGGAATTGGTATATAGACAAAGTAGTAGCTTGAAGACGAAGACTGTGAAGACAAAGAAGACATCAATTATTCTTCATCGACAAAAGGTTAGTAGGAGTTATGACTTTATGGACATTCTTCTATTCAACTTTCTTTATTCTTTCGAAATATAGTCGACTACTTTAGTAGCGATAATAGCGTTTGAGATCGTATTCTTGTCTAACGTGGCCTTGTGTCATGACCAGTGTTTGTTCCCACAAATGCTGTGAGTACAAGAATGAATGAGATAGATTCGGCGCCATGTGTCCATTACAATGGTTTGCTTGCAAATCGTTAGTTGAATATGGATGAATCTAAAGGAGTACTCTTGACAGCTGAGGGAGTTACACGTCTAAGTCGTGGGTAAGCCCAGAACTTCCAGCGGAATCCAGATTTGACAAAATCTAACAGGCGCTCGGTTCGCGAACCGGTACGCAAACCAGAAACTCAGAATTCTCGTGAGTTCCAAGGTGAGTGAACATTTCGCGAACTAGTACGCTAACCCAATGTCGGTTACTTTGCTGGTGTCGGATTTAGTGGATATTATTCCAGAATTTCACTCGGGTAAAATTTTAAACTCCTTTATCTCTTAGGTGGACTTGTATATCACATAATATCTTTTGTGGTCCATCTAACGATCCTCAATGAGTCAATAAGATAAAGATTATCTCCGGTCTGTTGGATTCTATCTTGAAGTGTTTTTGAGCTAACAAAACACTTGGGAGATAAACGTAAAAACAATTCCAATTGAGATTAATCTCTATTATCAAGTTTAGGGTTTCCTTAACTTGCGGGACAAGTAATTGATTGCTTTATTCCAAAGCAACCTATCTTATTGAGTGCTATAAATAGAGGTGTCTATGGACAAATACCACAAGCATCAAGCATACGTGAAGGTCCTTAGGGAAGTGATCGTAAACTCTTTTCACTTCGGTGAACGCTTGTTGTGGTATAATCATCCTCTATAGGTTGCAGCTCCTCTGGGAACTCCCTACGACTATAAAAGACTTCTCTTGAGAGTTGGGAAGCATAGGTAGGAGATTGAGACCATATTTGGTTGAAATCGGATTTACCTGTAACCTTGGTAACCCAATCACGTTCTTGTCTATTCCATAGTCCGTCTCTTCTGCTATACGGCTATTCAAGAACTGATACGTTATACACAGGGTTGAAAGGTATCAACGCATGGCTGCACTCGGTGTTGTAAGACCTAGTTATCTCCAGTTATACAAGTTTCTTAAGTGATTCTTCGTGTATAACTGAGGTAGATACGAATTGGGCATAGCTTACTCGGTTTGCTTGTCAGTCCTGATTTGTGAAGAAGATTTCCGTACGACCTGGATTTAACAATCCGAAGGAAGTCAACTTGTGTATGATAAACTGATAGAGGACATTTACATCATACGTCAACAATTAGGTTGCAAAGCCAGTATTGCTGACACAAGCCTTTGACATCGGTCAAAGAAACTCCTAGGCATGTAAAAGACGTCAGCTGGGAGGAATCAAGTGCGTGACGATCTGTGGGGGACCTAGAGACGTAAGGAGTGCGACAGTAGCCAATTCGCTTGGAGGGCTGGAGTTGGTCTCTGCTACATCCCAGACCGAAGTCTTATAGTAGGCTAGTGTTTGTAGTCAGTTTGTATTGGGCGGTGTTCAAACTGGACGAGGTCCCGAGGTTTTTCTGCAAGGCAGTTCCCTCGTTAAAAAATCTCTGGTGTCTTGTGTACTTTTACTTTCCGCATTATATCTTTGATTATATAATTAAAGCACCAAGTAGTACGTTATCCAATAACTGTAGAGTTTAATCCAAAGTCCCAGCTTTGTCGAGTTGATCCACAAGATCACAACTCCAGTTATTAGAGTTTGGATATTGATTTTTGAGATCGTCCAAACTTAAACCATAAGACTCACGAGCCCAAACGAAAAGTTGGTTGTATTTTGGTACCCCTACTTTTTCAGGTGCAAAGTGATCAATACACATGGTTAACCCTGTAGCAACAGGTGCAGGTTTATAAACAGTAGGATCCTCATTAGAAGGTATTATTTCCTCATCTGATGATATCTCAATTACCTCAGTTGACTGGGGAGGTTGAATTTTCATGTCTAACAACATATGGTGCAATTTCAGCACTTGGTTCATCGGGCTTGTTGCAAAAAACCAATGAAAACATCCAAAACTGTGTGTTTCAGTGCAAGTTACGGCTGCAAATAACACCAGACTTACAGCCGTAAGTCGCATACGGCTTAGACAAAGGGAGTTCCAAATCATATGTGTGCGACACAATAGAAGTTGAAAAAATAAGAAGTTACGGATGTAAAACATGAGTTGTAACTTAACTATACTTACGACTGCTAAAGCTACTGACGTAGGTAGGGGTTTCAACTATATGTTCTTCAGATCTAAGCCGTAGCTAGGAGGTTTCGGCTGGAAACAATGACTTTAGGTAGCGTTAACTAACACGGGTTCGATTTTTTTTTTTGTTATTTCACTGAATCTAAACTAAATTAAGCGCAAACAACTAAAATAAAATGTGGATTTCGATTGTTAACTTTCGATCTCCATTGTTCCACCATTCTCAGTTGAATCCACTGAAGTTCAGAAAAAAATGGAGTTTTACGGGAGTAAACAAGGCTGTCAGAGAGGAAGAAGAAGGAAAGAAAAAAAAAATTGATTCTCAGTTTTTTATTTTTTTTTAGAACAAAATATTTACCTTTGATAAAGGGATTTTTATTTATTAATCTGAATTAGAATCAATAGGATTACAAGTTTTAAATGGAAGCCTGGCAACAAGCTGGGCTCCAATCCCTTTTTGAAGTACAACACCAATCCTTTTTTTTTTTTTTTTGGTTTTGGTTTAGTCTTTTTTTTTTTCTAAAATTTTGGTTTTGGTTTAAATTTGATTAGGAAAGGGTAATTTGGTCTGAATACTAATGTTGTCAGGGTAAAGTACACGCCTAGAAAGCTGTCGTAAGCGTGTCGGACACACGATCGGACACGACACTTGCTCCACGCTTTCCCGACACACTATAGACATGCCACATCATGTGTCTCGTGAAATTTGACAGTGGACACTTATCTGACACTTTCGGTCACGCTTATACATGATTCATATTCGTTTGGAAATGAAAACAAATAAAATATGACGCAAATATTTCATTTTTTTTTTGGTGAAATCCAAGCATCATTCGTGAATCACATGCTCGTTATTTAATAATATATCAATTTTTTTAATCAATTGTTAAGTACTTCAAAATAAAAACCAACATTTTATCGAAAATATTGTTGTCAATCTATTTCTAATGGTATGCACTATACGTGTATAATGTGTCCATGTAACCCTACTTTTAAAAAGTGGCACATTCGTACAACTATATCATGTCATAACCGTATCACGTGTCCTGTCCATGCAACATAGGGGTAAACAAAAAGTATTTCAGTGTCTTTGAACACCCCTTACTACCTGTCACACCCTTAAATGCACCTTGCACTTTTTCACTAAGGATTGACCCGACACACAGTAGTTCTCTTACCACAAATGGTTAACTCACTATGTTCAGCCTTATAAGATTGCATCTTGCAATCATCAACACTTCTCTTGAGTATATGCAACGGAAGACTTCACTTGTTTTCTTGGCCTCTCCTTAACTCTGATTACAGCCCATACTGTCAATCAAGCTTCTTGCTAATGCATACGAATGGAACAATATAACACAACGCACATGCTATACTAATGAAACCTTTTCATTAATAAGGGGAGGAAACACAGATTTTTGTCCAACCCTTTGGACATAAGCTTGTTCTATCACTAAGCCTACAAAATCACTCTCAAGTACAATTGGTGCCTCTCAAATTCGAAGACTACTGATTACAACCTTTTTATGGCCTATTTATAGAGCCAAAACAGTGCAAACTCGTGTGCAACCGTTGCACAAGCCATGGCCAGACATCTGGCCATTGGCAGTTCCTGTAACCGTTAGGTATGCTAACTGTCAGCCTTGCTGTAGGCCAACCAATGCCACACCTGTCCCTATCAGTTCTCAGGGCCAAACACGGTTATAAAGCCCCTTTATAACCGTTCTCCAACATCCTTCTACTCATGCCACGCATCCACATGCGATAGCTAACTCTAACCGTCACTTATGAGCCTATAACGAGTTGTGCCATGCCATTTACGTCAAGGCCATGTGCCACACTTGGATGGACGCTACAAAAAGCGTGTACACATGCTATTTAGCCTTCTAAAGTCATGCATAGCTTTGACTCACAAGCCTTAAGCTCTCTTGCTACCTTTGGCTGAGTACGGACGCACAATAACGCGTTTGGCTGCGCCATTGCATCTCTTGCATTACCAAAGCCTTGGCCAAGCTTTGGCCTTATGCCAAGGTCAATCTCTTGACCTTATCCGTGTCCTTGATTCCACCCTTGAGCTGGGCTAACTCAAAATCCTTGGACACTCGACATTGACCAATCAATGTCACATGCATGTCAAGTGCATGTTAAGTGTATGTCAAGTGGCCACCCTTGTCTTAGCTTAATGTCGCTTCCTTGTCGGATTAATGAAGCTACATTTACTAGGCCACTTATGCCAGGGTTAACAAACCTCCCCCACCCATTTGGTTCATCGTCCTCGATGAACGCAACACTCGTTTGGGACATCCCAAACTACTTGGCCGCGTACACTCCTGAAAAACCCCTTTTCAGAAACCTAGCATAATTCGCATCAACCTTCCTGACGTCCATGTCAATGCCTTACTGCTTAGTACCTTAAGCCACCTCTTAGCTTTACTGCCTCGCCATTGAACCTGTGAACTTCAGCTGCATTGTCGCATCGTCGACTATGCTCCAAATTTGCTGAATTCGCACTCCAATGCTCAATAGGCCATCCTAATCCTGCTGACATCTACTTGTCTTGATCACAAAATTGGCCAAGTCATTTCGTGCCTAAGGGTACACGCTAAATGACTTCATATCATCCTGATATGCGCCAAGTCTACTGCCTTCTTCCGACTTCAAGTTGCATCCTACAACTTGACAGGCCTTATGCTAGACTAAGCCTTTCTCCATTCACATTGCGGATCCCCGTCCCAAGAAAACATTCTCTATCAGTCTCTCTTGCATGCCACAGAACTTTCCAACTTGATCATTCTTGGCCATGCCACTGAAACAACATGAACGAAATGCATGACTTGCATTGTCATGACTTAGGACAGAACTTTGGTCAACCCAATAGTACACCATCCTCTTCACGCGCCTTTGAAACCAACAAGGCCACACTTGCTTCTCCAAACCGCCACGTTTTGTCGCTTTGAAAACAACTCAGTTTTCTAAGTTATGAGCCAACCTTGGCTCACATCCCTTGATGGGCTTACTTCTACATTCTTGCTGCGCTACTCGTGCAGTTGCTGCCAATATGCGGTCGCACTTCTTCATAGCTCCAAACAGTAAACTCGTCTATGCCATCAAGCCAATTTGCTTTGCTTTTGCTTTCGGCGTCTCTTATTGTATACTTTGGCATAGGATACTGCATAGTGCTTCCCCAATGAACCCGATTTACATTAAGCAAAAAGAGACAAGGCTTTTGCTAAACACACCCTTTATTCATTACACTATCTTACATAAGAGACCCTTTCCCAATACACCAAGGCCACCGTCCGGCCTGAACCGAAAGCAAACACACAAACGAAAGCAAATTACACACTTACAAAGTGAGCTATCTCACAGACCAAGAGATTAGCTTCACCCAACTTCAACTAAAACAGCAAACAACAACAACAATACTGGATTCCCTCTAGAATCCAGCAACCCAGCAGGATCAGGTGCCATTTATTTAGTATTAAGGCGCCCCTGCTCCATACTTGTTAATCACGGGCTACATGGTATGCTAAGGTCCATAGGATATCCAAACTCCTCATGGATCTCAGCCAACTTTTCCTCAAAGGTGCGGACAGGAGCATACTCACTTTCCCTGCCCTTGTCGCGCATCATATCATGTGGACTAACATTCCTCACTCCCTTGACGAAACAAGGGGCTCTTGGATCTTGTATGAATATTCCGCTTAGGTGAAGCATAACTCTTGCTTCTGCTACATTGAAAAAGTTGTTTCCCAATACCATCTCAAAGTCATTGAGATGCATTACCATTACATCGATGCTCCCACGCCATTCTCCAACTTCAATATTCGCTACGGCCATCCCCTTGACTGGCCTAGCAATGTCATTCACTGTCTTCATACAGTGGTCAGCTTGTCGCACATCCAAACCCAAATACTCGGCCATGGTCAGACTCATCACAGTGTGTGATGCTCCAGTATCTGCCATCTCCCAAAGTCTGTGGTTATGGATGCCAACTTTGACGCACACAAGGCCAGCACTGTTCAGTCCATACTGTCCATGAGCTGCCTTCTTTTGTGCTACAATGTTGCATATCTGCATTGGATTCACGTGCTCTACACCATCATTTTCTTCATTTTCGCCGCTGCCCTCAGTGACTAGCGCGAACAACTTTTCCCTTCTCGGACAATCTCTTGCAAGGTGAGGACCCTTGCATAGGAAGCACCCATTCGTCATTGCTTTGTTCTTCGAGGCCGAGTTATCATCACGCAGATAGCTCTTTTCCTTAGCCTCAGGAGCTTTCCCTTTCCCATTGTCCTTCGACTTCTGGCCTTTCTTATCCTTGCCCTTCTTGTTCGCGTCATTTGAGGTAGTGACCGAACGATAATCAGCAAGGCTGTCCAGTATGGCCATGGATGAAGGTAGGTCTTTGGCACCATGCCTTCTTACTTCAGCCTGCGCCCATTGTTGCAATCCAGAAGTAAAGTTAAACAACTTGTCCTCCTCAGACATGTTACGAATATCCAGCATGAGAGATGCAAATTCCTTTACGTATTCCCGTGGTGTTCCGGTATGCCTCAGCTTACGTAAACTCTCTCTAGCCAGCCAAGCAGCATTTCTTGGTAAGAATTGACCCTTCAATTCTTTTTTCATGACAACCCATGTCATGATCACTGGACGACCAACAGTAATGTCTTCATCAGTGCGCGTCCTCCACCAAAGCTTAGCATCACCCTCCAAGTACATGCTAACTAAAGTGACTTTCTGTTCTTCCGGAGTTCTGGCGGCCTTGAAGTACTGTTCCATATCCCATATGAAATTCTCCAATGCCTTCGCATCTCGTGAGCCAGAAAATGCCTTAGGTTCAGGAACCTTCATCCTTGCAGGTTCCCCATTAATACCGGTCGCACCAATAGTATTGTTCGTTCCAAACGCATTGATCATTCTACGTAGCACACCCGTCTCTTCGAGTTGCACTTTGAATGAGGCCAACAAATCCTCATATTTCAGCGTCAAGTCAGCATAGTCTTGAGCCGAAATGGTATTCGTGTTGCTTACATCGTCATATTTCTGCTGCAATTCAGCATACTTGTCAGCAGAAAGTCTGGCTTTGTCAAGTAGAGTGTTCACATGACCGTCCAAAAGCATCACACGATTCACCAAGGTTAGGCCGATGTTAGGATCACCGATTTCGCGTTCTTGAGCACCAAGTCGTGTTTCCACACTAGTTATTCTCTCTTCTAGTTGGTCCAAAGTACTATGCAATTGCTTAGCATCCTTGCTAGCTGCATCCTTGCCCATGATCACACAACACAAATCTTAGCAAAAATCAGAGAAATCCTTCGCAAAACAAGCAAAAACAGAGCCAAAGCACGCTCTGATACCCGAACTGTCACACCCTTAAATGCACCTTGCACTTTTTCACTAAGGATTGACCCGGCACACAGTAGTTCTCTTACCACAAATGGTTAACTCACTATGTT
>JAJJMA010261050.1:24880-43393 GCA_023529015.1 Papaver nudicaule | reverse complement strand
TTCTTACGAAAACACCTTCTTCATCCATATCTTGTTGTTTCTTCATTCCCATTCCTTGATCTACAAATTTCATTTCTGATTTTGTAATTTCTAGGTTTTTCAACCTACAGGCGCAAACTCAAGACCCTATATATGTTTTTGTGCTTATAGTTTTTGAGAGATTTGGTGTATGATAAGGATTTAGGGTTAGAATTTTAGGATACTTACACCCACCATTTTTACTACTATTCCCTCTTATTTGATTTTTACCATGTATCATTAGATAAGCGCAGCTCCTATGTGAAAATTCAAGGAGAGGAGGATCTACTATTCGGAAACGAAAAAGTCTATGAGCTCTTTTCCTGCACCCTGTTAGAAAAATGCTAGAAAGACTCTCTAGCTACCTACATTTAGTTGGTCCATGAAAGACTCTCTAAATAACAAAATGGGCAAAAATGAAAAACTTTAGGTGTCACTTCTACGGCGGGGAGAGAAAGAAGAATCAATGGGTTGAGTCCCCTTCGTTAAAATTTGGGTAGTAGGATGACTATTGCCTCATTATTTCTTCGTGGATTGAGTCCCCTTCTTTCTAATTTGCAAAATGGGAATTTATTGAAGCAGATTTTTGGTCCAGAAAGCTGTCTAATTCAAAAGAACTGTTCTCTGAATGATGAGATTACCTCTATCTGAATTTTGGTACTCCTTTTATAGGTTGCTACCTACAATGGTTGGATTTCTGGTAGGGGAGAAGTATTGGAATTGAAGGGTCTGCAACCAAATGTTGGTTAATCTGGAGATATAGCTAGATGCCTAAGAATCTTTTAGGATAAAATCAACACTAGTTTGCAGGCCTCAATTGCCATTTAGAGACACCTAAATTTCTCAAAAATGATTACAAAATGGTTACAAAAGAAAACTGAATACAGAGTTAAGATTAAGGAAAGAAAAACCCAAAGAAAAAACGCCAACTAACAAAACAAGCTAGCAAAATCTGGCATGTCGATCCTATTATGACAGGAAGGTCTCAAAAAGATTATCGCAGAACCTCTACACAAGAATGATTCTTGTTTAGCCAAGTTGTCCACCAAAAATTAGGCTCACTGTACCATTACTGAAACCTGATCCTAAATACGATTCTGCATATCGTTTCTCATCTTGACCAGACAACCCAAGGTAAGTTGCTTGTTATAAAGGCCATGATAGCTAACACCTCTGCAGTAAAATTTGAAGCTATCCCATTGCCACCAACACCTGCACCAGGCACCCCCACAAGGTATGTGTTTCCAATTCAAATTAACACCAAAAATAAAAACCTAGAGCAGCAAGCAATCTCGCATCACTCTGGCTGATGCCCCTTGCAAAGTTAGTGCCACTGCTTACTGGATAAACCTATCTCAGGCACAAGTTTCAGACATTACAAATTGAGAAATGGAGAACTAGCAACAAAGAGTAGAAATCCATGGGCCTAACTAACCTTGAAAACCGACTTACAAGGTTAGGGTTGCCCAAGACTTATACTTCACATATCCAGGATATCAGGCGATGTGGGACTATTCTCAACATGAATCAAAGATTAAAAAGAGTCTAGCAAAACATAGATTCAGATATTCAATTCATTTCATAATTCATAAAAAGATTATTGGATTATAGTCAGATGACAGACGCCTCAGCGCTTGTGGTCAAAATCTAGCTCTTGTTGGAACTTTTCTTGGATTTGTCATTGCTGTAATTCAAAATTGAGGCATGCTCATTTACACAAAGAGTTATAGTGACTCGACGAACCGCGTCATCCGTAAATTAATAAACACTAGACATGTACCATACATTATACCTGCAAATCTAGGACCCAAATAAAAAGCCACAGCTACTGCATGACACAATAAATCGAGATATACAGAAGAAAAAGACACATTCATTCAAAATAAAAGACAATAGACATTAGAATAAAGAAGGATCTAAAGATCAAAAGTAGAGTAGCAACAAATATTAAATTCATTTCATAATCTTCAAGATGATCAATACATAAAAATAGGTGTATAAGTACACAGTTACTCCCTACAACTCCTTAAAAAGGCAACAACTTAGGGTTACAAACTAAACGTCAACAATTTCCAATGCCGATATGGAGAAGGGAAAAGAAGCATTAGAGATTCCAAGCAGATCATAACACCTTGCCATCTGCAAACTAATTTCCGAGATCGCTCATACCAATTTGAATTTCAAAACTTTTTTTTTCCCCTCTTTTTAGCTCGAAGAATGAAATGAAGAGCTGACTCCTTCTGGATGGTACTAGTGGATTCGACCTCGAAGATAATGGTTAGGATTCTCATGGAGGCCGCACAATCAAACTAGGGTTTTCTCGTTCTGTGTGGGATGAAAAAGGAGGAGGAAACGCTTAGGGTTTACTTGTTTATATAGTAGTGGTGCTATATGTTGGTTCTGAGTTTATTCGGTTTTCAGATGTATCCCATTTTCAAAGTATATAGTAGTCCCGGTTCTTACTTCAGGATGAGATTGAGTCTGGCTTGCATGCACTCTGACTCGTTCAGTATGGGTGTATAATGTTTCATTTGTATGTTGGAAGTTGAATTGATACATTTCAAACTGTAATGCAAACTCTCAACAAGTAATAAAGGCGGCATTTTCAGTGAACTGGTCCATTCAGTCTACATATTCCAAAATGTAGAACTTCAAACTATGTTGGAATTTGTCTTTGATTTGTCATTGCTCTGATTCAAAATTGAGGCCTGCTCATTTACACAAAGAGTTATAGTGACTGGACGAGCACTCATTATCCGTAAATTAATCAACACTAAACATGTACCAGACATTATACCTGTAATGGTTTGCAAATTTAGCACCCAATTAAAAAGCGACAACATGACACAATAAATCGAGAAATGCAGTTAAGATTCTCATATACGAAAGTAATTGTGAGTAGTGAGAAGTGTTTTTTTGTTTGTTTTTGGAAGGAACTTTAAAATTTGATTGTTGAAGAAATGTCTAATTCCGCCAGTATGCATCATCAACAATGGGCTTTCGTTTTCGGTATCTTAGGTACGCACAAAACATACGATCGTTGTTTATATTAGAGCTTCACAATCATATATATGTATACTGATATCATGATCCTGACATTTTCATTCGCAATTCTTGGCAGGAAACATTGTCTCAATCATGGTGTGCCTTGCACCACTATAAGTCCTCTACTCTTCCTCTTAAATTTGTGTACTTAAATGTGTCATTAGTCGACCTTACGTAGATATTTTTACATGATTACAGGCCGACATTTATCACATTTACAAGAAGAAAGAAACAGGAGGATTTAAATCAACACCATATCTGTTTGCACTATGTAGTGCGATGTTTTGGATTTACTATGCATTCCTCAAAACTGATGCTATATTGCTAATCACCATTAACACTGCCGGATGTGTCATGGAAACCATTTATATCACCATGTTTCTGATCTATGCACCCAAAAATGCCAGGGTTCGTATCCTAGCACTGTTTCGTTTCCCTTCATCAATATATATCTGGAGGTCTTTTTCGTTCAAAATTAATATCATTCGGCCTGATTTCTCGTCTTTTTTGTTTTGTGGTGAGCAATGCAGATTAAGACTATGAGGATACTTGGGTTATTGAATTTTGGGCTGTTTAGTTTGATCCTAATACTAACAATGATGTTAGCAAAAAGATTAACCCGCCTTACGATAGTTGGATGGGTTTGTGTTGCTTTCTCCGCTTGTGTTTTTGCAGCCCCATTAAGCATTCTGGTGAGGATTCATAGTCATAATAATAATTGTGTTGCTTTAGTGACAGTTTTCGGTATATATCGACAATTTGTATACTTGAACTTGGTTGTTTGTTTTTGTTTGTTACAGAGGTTTGTTACATTGAGAGTTGTTCTCTGGTTTTCATATGGTCTTCTACTTAAAGACTTATACGTGGGCGGTAAGTAATTCACTCTCCAGGATGATCAATTATCAGTTACTCCCTCCGTCCCAGATTAATTGAGCTAGTTCCTTTTTTCATTTTAGCCTATTTCTACACCGGAATATGTTTTCTCTAATATGCACAATGTTTTGGTATGCATGTAGTTACCAAAAATCGCAGGATTTGCCTTTGGAGTTCTTCAGATGTTGATGTACGCAATTTATAGGAACAAAAAGACAGTCGTTAAGAAAGTCGTTATAACATTGACTGAAGAAGATAAAGAACATCCTTATCAAGAAAATAACAAGTCACCAAATTCTCATGATCATCAATACGTAGCTGGTAACAAAAGAACGATAAGTACTACTATTGGTGGGGATCATGTCATTAGTCTTGGCACCTTGGGAAGTGAAGAAGTACATCCAATAGACTTGAAGAAGTTTAAACTCTACTGAGAAAAATAACTCCTGGTTTGTGACGTTTGTCCTCCGATTCAAAATAATAGGCTTGTTTTATGTGTAATTTAAAACGGAGGGCCCTCGACTAAACCTGATTTCGTCTGGACCAGATCCTTCAACAGGGTTCACCTAATTCTCCATTTTCCTGATGGATTGGCAAGGGCAAAAACTCTCAGAGCAACTGATGCAGATAATGCTCGTTGCTTCTGCTCTTATTGCCTTCGCTGTTGGCTATGTGATTGGTTCTTTTAGATTGATGCTGTTGATTTACCTTGGAGGTGTTATTCTTACTACTTTGATTACTGTTCCTAATTGGCCTATCTTTAATCGCCATCCACTTAAATGGTTGGAGTCGGAGGAAGCTGAACGTAACCCTAAACCACTGCAGACTGTTATTCCCAAGAAAAAGACTTCGAAAGCTCATCAAAAGTAGGTTTTGCAAGGATTTGTTTGATTTGGATTTTAGAGTTTTGGAACAAAAACATGTTAAACTTTTGGAATTATGTTTAGTGTAGTTGTTGCGTATACTTTGGCCGTATCATGAGAACTTATATACTGTCTGAATGAAATTTATCTTTACTCAAAAAAAAAAAAAACATAAAAAAAAAAACAAAAAAAAAAACGGAGGATTGCATATTCTTTATGCACACATATGTATCCTTAAATTTCTGCATTGTTGGTAGTATTTCTGCATTGTACCTCTAATGAACAGATCTGCAAAATCAAAGTCTAATGCTAGTCATTTGGAAGACAACAATCGCTGCAAAACTCATTCAAACGTTTTTTAGTGCCATTGCTATATTTCCTTCCTTCCCTCATCAATCGACTTTAACATGGTCAAACCGAGCTCTTGTTGGAATTTGTCTTGGCTTTTTCAAAATTGAGGCCTGTTCATTTGCACTATAGTGACTCGATGAACACGCGTTATTAGTAAATTAATCAACACTAAACATGTACCAAACATTATACCTGTAACGGTTTGCATTGCAAATTCAGAAAAAGCCACAGCAAGACCCTATAAATCGAGAAATACAGAAGAAAAAAGACCCATTCATACAAAACGAAAGACAATAGACAGTAGAACAAAGAAGGATCCAAAGATTAAAAGTAGTGTACCAACAAATATTAAGGGAATTCATTTCATAATCTTCAAGATAATCAATACACAAAAATAGTTGTATAAATACACAGTTACTACCCACAACTATTTAACCCTTAGTGTAAAAAAAAAAGACATTTGTTGTTTGAGAGGAAAAATTATAATGGATGGTTGAACATGATTTACAGAAGAGATTGCTCGGATATGACACTCCCTTATAATCCTAAAGCACGTGCGCAGGTCGAACACTTCATAGCAATCACAAATTCCCAATTCTTCCTCGAAGGTGATTGTTAGGGTTCTCATGGAGGCGGCACAAACAAACTAGGGTTTTTTCTCTAGGATGAGAAATGAGGCAAAGCTTAGGGTTTACTTGTTATATAGTAGTGGTGGTAAATTAATGTTGGTTATGAGTTTATTCGGTTCTCAGATGTATCCCATTTTCAAAGTATAAAGTAGTCCCGGTTCTTACTTCTGGATGAGATTTAGTCTGACTCGCATGCACTCAGTCTCGCTCAGTATGAGTACAATGTTACATTTGTATCATTGTATGTTGGAAGTTGAATTGAAACGAGTCAGACATCGTTCCTTTCTAGCACTAACATATCAAACGGGAATGCAAATTTTAGCAAGTAATAAAGGCGAGTCTGACTCATTAACCCTTGCACCATTAAGTGAAGTGGTCATTCAGACTACACATTTGAAGGATATTCGTTCTAGAGGAAATGTAGTTAGGAAACCCTTTGACAACCCTTTGAGAACTTGGTTGTATACTCTTCTTTTGTGAATGGGATATTCAGATTGTTGAACCAAACGAATAATGATGCAGTTATAAGCCATTGCCATGGGTCTGCATTTGTATTTTTTGCGGACCATTACGGAAGTATTTAGCCGAAAATGTCAAACATGAATCCTCTAAACCATCCATGTGTATGATCAAACCCACAAACTGGGAGGAGTGGCAACATAAATATCGTCGATTTAGGTTAGAGTAACCAAATGACTAATATAAGAACTAGCCACTTAACCAAATTGCACTGCAGTTCATGAAGCAATGTAAGAAAGAAGAGAGAGCAAACTTTTGCATAATAACTTTTGCATTATAGTACTGAAGATACATTTGTTCTCATATAAACAAGCCATTACAAGTTGAGTATACATTAAAGATCATGTACAAATTGACTCATCTCTCATCTTAGAGAAGTTACAATTGATATGCTCACAACAGAAAGGCCCTAGATTAGGATTTTCGCTTATCATATACTATCCTTTAACAATGAATCCATTTGAACACAATTACAAGATTCAATTTATAACACACATACCGACTACGATTCTTGTGTTTAATAGATAAATAAGTGGTACAAATTAACCACCACTATTAGGATGAGAAATTACCTTCCACTGTCTTATCTGCCATTGTCTCTCTACACAATGTTGGGTAACATTTTAACAGATCCTCAAGTTATTGAGAAATTCTATTAAAACCTCCTATAGATCCAGGAGTAAATCCTATGAGTTAATTGAGAACTATCATGAAAACTTATTTTCCGAGTCCGCTCATGCCGACTATACAAATCAACCGTTCTTTTTTTTCTGTGTCTTCTTCTTGTGATTCTTCATCTTAAACAGCTTAGATCTACTAATAACTTTTCTTCTTCTTACGAAAAAACCTTCTTCATCCAAGTCTCGTTGTTTCTTCATCCCCACTCCTTGATCTACAAATTTCATTTCTCAGAGCTTGGATTATGTAATTTCTAGTTTTTCAACCTGGAGGCGCAAACTGCAGACCTGAGAAAATTTTGTCCCTTTAGTTTTGAGAGTTTTGGAATATGATATGGGTTTAGGGTTAGAATTTTAGGATACTTACACCCACCATTTTTACTACATTTTTCTCTTGTCGGATTTTTACCATGTATAATTAGATAGGGGCAGCTCCTATGTGAAAATTCAAGGAGAGGAGTATTCACTGTCCGGTAACGAATACAGTATATGAGCTACAAAGAAGAAGACAAGACAGAACAATGAATTAGTGCATGAATGGTCGAAACAAATTTAAATGGACAACAGTGAAAAAACAGCAGGTGCCACTTCTTATACCTGGCTGATTTGGGGGCGAGCCCATATTTCATGGGGGCGAAGGCGAATCCAAAATAGGGTCACAATGAAGTAAAGAGGTCATCCCATATGGAATATATTTTTTTAAATACAAAACAACCCTTCATTAGTAGAAATTAATGATATGATTAGGTGTTAACTAAATTTGATTAGCAAAAATTATTAGTGTGACATGTTATATTATGGTTATCAAAAAAAAATGAAATTAGAATTTTGTGTTTGGAGAGAGAAGAAGGAGAGGGTTTAGGGGGAAAAAACTTGGGTTTACCCAAAATGAGTGATTCAAGTCCTAAAAACGATCATGAGTTTCTCTCAAAGCGGGTTGATCAATCATGTTTCAATAATATAGAAGATGAAGCCGCTATGGATATGTTGCACGATCAAAATCGATTGTACAATGAAGAACAAGACTCTCTTGGGTATGAAGATCCTCTTGATGCAAACGAGTCTCAAAAACACTCAAATGAACAACCCAAGCGTGAATACAACGAGGTATGCATCCAAAAATGGCGCGATTATATGTAAAAATCCTTAAATCTTCAAAATCGTGCATGTTTCGAAACCAGAGTCGTCATACTCTAAGTCAAAAGCTCGACGATCTATCCAAATCGTCGAGGAATTTTCGATCATCATGACGACTCTGTATATGAAGCACACTCAGAGATGAACAATCGTCACAGTTTTTGTCCAAACCATGACGATTTAATGGCATGTAAATTTACGTGGGGCCATTAAAGCGGATCGTCATGGTTGTGTTTATAACTGTGACGATTTTGGGGTCTCAAATATATCCTCTCTGTCCCAAAAACCAACTAAATCGTCATGATATTTTTGAAAACCATGACGATTTTCTTTTGAAATACTTAAGTCGGCATACAATTTGAAACAACCTTGACGACTCCTGTGGTATTTCTGACGACCTCTTTCTATGTAGTTTCCTTGGTTGGATGCGGAGGAAGTAGACAATCAACCAGAAGCCCTCAAAATGAGAACTGAAGATACCACCGACTTTTATATGACTAATGAGGTATGCCACCATTGTTTTTTTCCGCACATGTTTCCATGTCACTTGATTTTTGTCCTTTGTTTGAAATTTATCATCTTTGTTAATGTAGACATGGGAAAGTAGAGATGAGGCGGTAGAGTGGGCTAAAACGAAAGCAAAAGAAATAATGTGCGTGGTTGTGCAAAGTAACTGTGTAGGAAAGACTTATGTTCAAATGATTTGCCAGCATGGACGCAAATTTGAAAGTCACAAGAAAAAGGGTGATGTGTACGTGCGGAAGAACGCCAAGCGAAAAGTGTCCAAGACTATCTCAAAGAAGACGGAATGCCCTTTTAGGATGATATTCAATAAGAAGAGAGACCCAGACAATAGGTGGTATTTGAAGAGCATAGTATGTGGTTGGCACAACCATCCGGAACCTGATTCTCTTGTTGGATATGCTTATGTTGCAAAGTTGAGTGAAGCGGAAATTGATATAGTGAGGGAGATGAAAGAAATTGCACCCCAAAAGATTCTGAGTGTGATTAAAGAGAAGTTCAAAGGCAACCTTTCCACAATATCCCAAATTTACAACGCTAGAGCAATGTTACGAAGGGAGGAATGGGATGGAAGAATGGTTATGCAACAATCGGTTTGGTTGGCAGAGAAACACAACTATTACATTAATCACAGGGTCGGGATGAAAGACAAGGTAACACACATTTTCCTAGCTCATCCCAAGATGATAGAATTAGCTCTGTGCTTCCCTCAGATATTGATGATGGATTGCACTTATAAAACCAATAAGTACAACCTGCCTTTATTGAACATCGTGGGTCAGACATCGGAGAAATCATCATTCACAGTGGCTTGGTGTTTTATGCAACACGAAACAAGGGACGACTACAAGTGGGCACTAAACGAATTGAAAAAAATCTACAAGGGTCAAACTCCGGGGGTGATAATAACGGATAGAGATATTGCATTGATGGGGGCAGTACAAGATGTTTTTCCGGATGCACAAAATTTCCTTTGCTGTTGGCACATCCAACAAAACATCTTAGCAAGAACAAAGATTCATTTCCAAAAGCCCAAAGGAAAGACGGGTTGCGAGCGTTCGGAAGAGGAAGATGACCGAAGGAGTAAACTGTCTAAAGATGAACTACAGAAGGAAAAAGATAAAGATGATGCCGAATACGTAGCCGGGGGGGAAAAATGGAAGGAATATTTGTTAGACTGGGATGAATTGGTTCACTCGAAGACCAAGGAGAAGTTTTATGCAAATTTGAAAAAGTGGGAGGATTTATGGAGACCCAAGTATCATAAAGCGGTGGATTATTGCATGGATACGTGGTTAACCGAACACAAACAAAGGTTTGTTTATGCATGGACCTATGATTATCCTCATTTCAAGAATGAGGCAACGAGTATGGTTGAGGGATCTCATGGTCGGTTGAAGAGGATGCTCGATGTATGTCACAATGGGGTTGTTACGTTACAAGAAGGTATCCATGAGTATAGTAATCATGATTTGTGGAAGATTCAAAAAGAAATAGGAAAGAGTAGGAGCTCGTTTTGCACCAGTTATAATGAGGAAGAGAAGAGATTTCTTCGTTATATTACCATGCGAGTATCTCATTGGGCGATAAATTATATGATGAAGCAACGTGCTATTTTTAAAAAGATGGAAGATCAAGGTATCGTGCAAGTTTGTGAATGTAAGACGATGATCGGTATAGGACTTCCGTGTCTTCATCGCCTCGGTAGATATGAAGACCATGTTCCGCTCGAGGATATTCATCCCTTTTGGAAGCAACTCTCATTCATTCCTGCTCATACATTCGAGGATACACAATCTTGGGTCGACACCGATGTGCATCGTGAAATACTTGAATCATACCCAACCATGAATCATGTGAGTAAACTAGCTTTGCGTGAACGCACCATTCTTTCCCTTAATCGTGTGATGACTACTGCTGAAGAACCAGAGATAGAAAAACCAATTGGTAGACCAATCAGCTCAACCTCTTTTAGTGAAATTAGGAAGGAAAAGAAGTTTCAAAAAAGTACTAAGAGAAACCCCACCCTAGCAGAGTTAGTGGAAGCCGAGTACACAGCGGGGGAGAAGAAGCATAAGAGTGACCGGAAGATGGTGCTTACCCAAGAGAGTTCTGCTGACCCAAAAGCAAAAGTTATATCCAAGGTTAGAGAAACAACTCAAGGAGTGGGAACATCATTAGTGTCATCGTGGGTAGGAAGTGCTCCAACGGTCGATAATGAGGAATTGTGCACTCCACAGTCAAACCAACAAAACGGAATGCAAACAATCGTTATTGAGGTTGGACCAATGAAGACCCCCAGGGATGCAAACACCGGAAGACCATTGAGGACCATTCATACAATTTACAAAAACTATATGAAGGACATCCCTTGGATCATTAGTGATTTCGTCATATCACATGACGACGTCGATGGGGATGGACATTGTGGTTACCACGTTGCTTGTGAACAGTTGGGGCATTTTAATGACGCGGATGCGATGGGGTTGAGCCAGGTAGAATATGTAAGGGCAGAGATGGCCGCTCAACTACTGAAGGACAAGGAAATGTATATTGATTTGATGCACCAAAGCGACACGATGGTTCAAGCTTATGAATTCAAGGAGTTGATGGCTAGTGTGAAAGGACGTAAGCGAGCTAAGACTGCTTGCTATAAATATTGGATGAAGATGCCTCAGTGTGGCCAACTTTTAGCGGATACTTTTCACTGTGTTGTTCACTCCTTCACTCCTAAGTTTCCTTCAGGGAGTTTCACATTTATCCCCTCGAAGGCAGTTTGCACACCGGAGAATCAGAATAGAAGAATTGTTATGGCTTTTGTGAAGGAACGCCATTTTATAGGGTTGAAGCTCGAGGACAAGTGTCCGCTACCACCGGTGTACCTGCATAATTCCAAAGGTACTTTTACCTTAAGTGCTCTGGAGTGGAAGAAGAATTACGAGTTTTCTTTGCAACTTTGGGCGATAACCGATAACGCTTTGCGTAGTATTAACATTCCTAACAAGTAGTGCGCGTGAGTTGTTTGAACAACTATATTTTGTAACTTTGGGCGATAACCGATAACGCTTTATTACGTATTTATAACTTTTTTGTAAGTGTTTTCTGCACTACATCGTGTTTTGAGTTCAGTGTCTTAAAAAGTTCAAAGGATCACAACCCAAATCGTCAAGGTAACTGCCAAAACCATGACGGATGAATACCAAATCGTCATACTTATGGGTCCAACCCATGACGATTTGAGGCAAATTTCGGGCAGAGAAGGGAACTTGGAAGGACCTTAATCGTCATGGTTTGAGTTAATAATATGACGACATAAACCTTAAATCGTCATATTATCTCTTTGAACCATGACGGGTTTAGGGAATGTCAGGCAGAGAAGGGAACTTGGAAGGACTTAAATCGTCATGGTTTGAGCTAATATTATGACGACTTCAACCAAAAATCGTCATATTATCTCGTTGAACCATGACGAGTTTAGGCAAATTTCGGGCAGAGAAGGGAAATTTGAAGGATCCAAATCGTCATGGTTTGAGTTCCTAATATGACGACTTGTTGGTAAATCAGTAAAATCGTCACATACGATTTTATATCCTTGACGACTTAGGCATTTAAACCGTCCCAATTGTTCATCTTTTACCTCAAACATTCCTTTTACCCTATCGATCAATATGGCCATATGCAATCAAGAAATTGGTTCAAGTAGTAGTGGTTATGCATACCAGCTTAACTTAATAGAAAAGTTCAACTAATTCAACAAACAAAATAACCCAATTCAACAACTAAAGCTAATACAAAATACGTAGGGAAAGGTTGCCATAAGTTCATTCATTCATAGGGATTAAAGACGCGTCGTCCCTTCGTATCCACCATCTTTCGGCCGCGAATCATGTTGATGCGTACAACCCTATCACATTCAATACAACAGCAGCTATAGTGGGGCTTTTCCTGACGTAGTGTATACAAATGACGTTGATGAATCACACGTGGATCATCCTCGCGAATCGGTGGTGGGTTTTGATGATAAAGCTCAGAAGCAAATGGAATTACTGGATACTGACGATGACTGGGGCCAGGCAGATATTCAGGAACATAATCCCCCCGCAATCGTCGTGGGGGAGGTCGATCAACCTCTGAACCAAATGGATAGCGAGGAGGGCTGAGCTCTTCGAGGCTAGACAAAATAGCAATGACCATGAAATATATTGTCAAGGTTGGTGGAAGGTACGACAAAATAACAAAATCATCACTCACATGATAATAAGTAGAATGTACGAGAGCACAAAAACCAACTACATAGAGTTTAGGGAACAAAAGTTTAACTAACAATTTAGTAATTCAACAACAGGTTCAACAACTAAAGAAATTGAAAACACTTTAAGGAAATATTGTTCGAAGTTCACTCATTAGGATTGAACATCCCCAGATCTCTCAATCATGTTGTTGTGACGTATCACCCTTAGACAGGTTGAACAAAAACAACGAAGCAATGGTTCCATGTCACCAACTCTTTTTCGTCGAAGATTGACTACATTATGTGTTGAAAACAATGGTATGAAAACAAAGTTATGTTCAGCAACGTTTTCCTCGGTTGGTAGTGGGAGTGGTAATGGAACTAGCTCACTCTGTGGAGCACTTGTCTCTCCAAGGCTGTATAGCATAACAAAGACCATGCATCAATATCGTCACGGTAAGGATGAACAACTTGACGACTCACAAACACATCGTCATGCTTTAGTATAACAATGTGACGACTTTTGAAAGTAAAGTTAAACCATTTTTCCTTTTTCTAACTCTAAAATCGTCACATACCTATCCTAAACCTTTACGACCATATAAATCAAAACAAATACGGCAGGAAATACTGGAACAAAATCGTCATGATAAGTTCTCTGATTATGACGATTTGAAAATTTGCGTACCCAGAATATGAACAATCGTCACGGACCTATATATAACCTCTACGAGTTTTCTAAGTCGTCATGATATGTCTATCGAGCATGACGAGTTCTGCAAATGTTTTACCCAGAACATGATGAATCGGCATGGATTTGAGATTTACCTCGACGATTTTTCTTCTGTAACTACAAAAAAATTTACTATTATCATGCGAATCATAATGTTTGTAGTAAACTAACCTCCTAATTGGAGACTCATCCATAAATGGCTGCTGGGGTTGTTGTTCTTGTGGTTCTTCAAGCTCGGGTTGTTCCACAACACTTGATCTTGATGAAACTCTTCCTCTTCTTCCTCTTCTCACATAAACCAATAAACCATTATTCGATTGTGTTTGACCAACCATATTTGTTTGCAACGTAAGTTAATCAACAATGTAAGTTAATCTACAAACCAAGCTTCTTCAAAATCCGAATTTTGAATGTGTTAATTTTTTTTTGAAAATGGATTTTAGAGAGTAAGAAATGTAGTAGAGAGAAGAAGAGTGTGTTGTTGATAAGGATATATAGAAGAGGGTATTTGTTTGGGTGTTTTTTGATTAGTTATGTAGTTAAATTAGTAGTAAGATTAGTGTAAGGACTTTTTAGTATTTGTACACAGTTTTAGCACCCCTTATAAACTGGGGTGGGATATTTGAAGTAGTGCTCGCCCCCATGAAATATGGGCTCGCCCCCAAATCAGCCAGGTTCTTATAGGCCGGAGAGAGCTACAAAAAAGAAGACAAAAGAGAACAATCAACTAGTGCATGAAGGACTTGAGGAGACGATATAAAAAAAAAAGGAAATGGTAGTAGAAAAAATGGTAGGTCATCCAACAGCCTACTAGACTCACGAAAGCAACATTCAGCCGATTATCTTCGGTTCAAGACGCTTCTTTAGAGACTTATCTTTGCCCAACTTGCTTGACTGGCATAGGCATTTCTGCTATCCTCCTTTTTTTGAGCAAAAAACATCTCGACTTCAGGTGTTCGTCTACAGCGATGGCGAAAAAGGTGGTTTCTCTCTAGTGGAAGTAGTGTTTATGGTCTTAACAGTGTTGTAGGCAGACTGCCGTATGTTTCTGGGACTTTCAGATTGCTCCTATCTAGGGGCTCCACAGTAAGGATAGGTTCATCTGAGTATTAATAAACCCTTTCGCCAAGATAAGCATAGGCTATTGTCAGTGGGAATGAACGGAAATGGAATGGATTTGGGATAAGTATTAGTATACCACCACTGACAAACACAACATAGACATCCACTTGAACATCTAATAATGTATAGTTCCTTACCAAAAATACCTTAAAAGGGTCCAATTACTATGCAAGACTATATCGAAGACAACACTTTACAACCGTTCATTTTTTAAAGCCAGAAAACAAAATAGCTAACACAAGACTACTGCCACCGCTCTGAGCTGATTGCGCTTGGCATGAACTGCTAGAAGAATGCCCATTAAACTTGATGATAAAAATATATCTTCGGTCTCCATCGGTCCAACGGAAGATAATATTTAGCTCACATAGTACATCACAACAAAGAAAAATGTCATTTATTTTCTACCTTCAGAGTTCAGAATGGTGACTGTCAAAGTGGACATGTTGCACTGCGAGAGGTTTAAATCCACTTGTAAAACGTGCTGAATCAAATTTGTGCTTGCAGGTCTTGCAACCTAGTGTAGGGATCCTTCGAATTCCTCGTCGATCGAAGTTGTTCTTTCACGTCATGTGTTGCATCAGCTAAGGCACCGTTCTGCAATCTAATAAGAACAGCAAATCAGTTTCTCTCCCACAAAAAGGCTCAAAAATCTGGGTAACTAAAAGGTGTTGAGATACCGATGATAGATATCTGACTAATGGAGGAACTGATGGGGAGAGTTTTTATCATTTTCATACAAGAAAATAAGATTCAAGACAGCAAGATTGGGGCTTTAGGTGGTCTGGTAAAAGTTTTTTTTCGATAAGAAGAGATTTCATTAGAATATACAGAAATTTACAGAGAGAAGCTACCGCATGTAGCAATCAAAGAAGCAAAAACTAAAACTTTAGGCAAAATTTGTATCCCAGTTATGAATCACACTAGACTGTAAAGTCATCTTCCCTTTGAAAATTATAAGAGAAAATCTTGTAATTAAGCAAATAAAGTCGCAATAATCCAATATTTTATCTAAGCAATGTAATTGTACTAAGAATGAATGACCATGCAAACCAAAGATAAAAGTGAAAGAATAATATATCCTGGTGCGAAACTAGTACAAAACCAAAACCCAACACAATAATATCAAAGTGATCGTTCCACTGGGAACAACACATTCGACTTTACTTGTAGAGAGCCCTAAAAGGACCAGTATCAACTTACTACACCTATGTATATCATCACTAAGGAGCTTCAATCATTAGCCGATGATGCGTTCTTGATAGATTCTAAGCAAAAACAGAAAAGAGCAATCAAACTGATTTTGTAATAGATGAGAAACAAAAAAGAGCAATCACGTACATGTTCTAGCAATATCATGACAACCAACACATAGTTAGCTAAAACAAGCAATTTAGCAATCAATTAAAAACAGAATGACCCTATGTTTCCATGAAAACTCAATTAAAGACCTAAGCATATAGAAAAAAGCATCTTATACTGAAATCAAAATTTTGGAGAATAACCTTAATTATGGTACCAAACCTTTGGAACCCCTCCACATATCTCCTGATAAAGAAATTAAGATCCCACATACTTATCAAAATCCGATTTCCAAGCCCGCTCAAACCAAACCCAATTTGTTTTTGTGGTTTTTGGAGATCTTCTCAAAAATTTCTAGTCAGTAGATCTCCATAGATAATATAACTCTTCCAAAGTCTATCTTCTCCCAATTTGTCAGGATGAGACGAAGTCTATCTTCTCAAAAATTGGAGATCTACTGACTATAAATTAGGACTTATTATCCATAGTATACGATCTTGAAAACCAAGTAAAGTCTCTCACGTAATTATAATGAAAACCCGATTTCCGAATCCGCTCATACCAATTATTCTAAATCTAACCATTTTTCTTTTCTCTTTTTCTTCTTCTTGTGATTTTGAATTTGTATAGTAACCCCACTCTTCAATAACAACTCAAACAGCTCAGATCTAGTAACTTTATTTCTTACGTCAACTTCTTCCATATCTTGTTTCCATGATATACAAATCCTCCCTCCAATTCACATTGAGGCGCAAAGTGCAGATTTTTTTGTTGGTAGTTTCAGCTTGGGATGAGATGGTTTAGTTATAAGGTTAGGGTTTTTAGGTTAACAAGGCCCCAAATTTCACTATTTTATATGCTTTCGTTTGATCCATGGGCTACCAGATATGGGCTACTCTTATTGGTAAGACCCAGGCCTGCATGACAGTGCATGGTGGTCTCATGGGTATGGGACGGGCCTAGCAAGGGGCTAACCTTGGCTTTAGCTGGTTCCTAATTTCCGCCCAAATAAATTTAGTAGAGAAAATTTTAGTTAAATTAAATTTTAGCCCATGCAATATGTAAAATTTTCCTTTTTAGTCCATAAAATATGCAGGATTTTTCTTTTAGCCCATACAATAACAAGTTCGATTTTAGCCTTTTAAAATTCGACATTTTGTGATATAGTCCATGTATATATCCCCTCACTACACAACAAAAAATAAAAAAATAAACGCGGCCTTCGGCCGCCTTGCGCGCACAGAAATATAGCCCTACCCAAAATAATTTCTTGGATTCGTCCCTACTCAGGAGTCTAGAGTGATTTCCTACGCAGCATTATAAGTCAAGTTACAAATGCTAACACGAGCAAAAGGAACGAGAGGGTGTTGAAGACGATGCGTACAATATGCAATTGACATTGCGGGTTCTCGTTAGGATTGAACCCAAGAACCATATGTCACCATGCTGAATTGCAAAGTTTCAAATTCAAATACACTGGTCACTGAACCTCAAGGTAATCTCTTAATCACTCATAGGACATGGCCTTACGACTCCATTCCCTTGTGTGGTAAGTTCTGAAACCAAACTACGTGGGTCCGGTACATTGCCACCCAGAGTATTTTGAGTTTTGAGTTTCCTAGATCTCAAATTTCAACCACACAATCCCACCACACCCAAAAAGAGAATTATTGAAATGCACCATATCTTTTTTCTTATAATAATAAATTCTAGATGGTTATTACCAAACAAATTAAAACGATCCAAGTCGCCATTTCAAGGCCCTCACATTCAATTACACATACAAGTATAAAATTGATGAAGATGATCATGATTGTTGATAATGGAGATAGAAACTTGATGAAAATGATGGTGATGAAATTAATCATACTATTAATTTGTACTAATCAAATTCAATTAACAACTAATTATATCATTAATCTCTACTAATCAAGGGTTGTTTTGTATTTAAAAAAAATTTTATATAGGATGACCCTTTTACTTCACTCTAACACTATTTTGACCTTAAATTCTCGCCCCCACTGAATTTTGCCTCGCCCCCAAAACAGAAAGGCTAATTTGGGGGCCTGAAAATCTAATAGGGGGACCGGGTTTTTTATTCCTATCCTAGAGGGGGTTATAAGGGGTGTCAAAATGCTATGAAAAGTCTAAGTTACCCTTTAAAATTAAGGATTAACAAAAAACTTTATCTTCTTCTTCATCGTCTTCTTCATCGTCTCATAGTCTCCTCCCATTGTTTAATTTTGTCTATGATTAAGTTTTTATGCTTTGATTCCTCTTTTGAATGGTTAAAAATGATAGTTCAGAGTGATTTTCGGCTGGGTAAAACCCTAAAAATCTAGACGAAAATCAATTATCGTCTGTGTCGAAAAATAAGTTACCAAATGTGTCGCAGCCAATCCAGCCGAAAATAGGCTTAATTTTAAAAAAGCTAGCCGAAAATTTACTGTACATCGTCTTCTTCATCGTCTTCTTCTATTTTCGGCTGGAT
>JAJJMA010261050.1:11444-24870 GCA_023529015.1 Papaver nudicaule | reverse complement strand
TTCGGCTGGGTGAAACCCTAAAAATCTAGACGAAAATAAATTATCGTATGTATTTCATGCAAGAAAACCAGACGAAAAATAAGTTACCAAATGTGTCGCAGCCAATCCAGCCGAAAATAGGCTTAATTTTGTAAAATCTAGCCGAAAATTTACTGTACATCGTCTTCTCCATCGTCTTCTTCTATTTTCGGCTGGATTCTGGGTTAAAATTGAGCCGAAAATAGGCTATGGAATCACAAAATCTAATTTAATTTCGACTGGATTTGTTGACAAAAATCCAGACGAAATTTAATGGTGGTGGTGGCGTTGGCGCTGGTGCCGGTAGTGGTGGTGGTGGTGGCGGCACTTTGAATAGTTTAACAACTAATCTAAGTTTAGTTAAACTAGTCTGATTCATTAGTTCTAATTAAATAGGGATATTTTGGTATTTAAGAAAATATGTCGGATAAGGGGTTTTTGAAAAAGCTTAGAAATAGCTTTATTTTGTTTTATTATCCGGTCCCCCTATTAGATTTTCCGGCCCCCAAATTAACCTTTCAAAACAGCAAGGGTATACAACTTTCAATTAAAATTTGTAAAATGCCCGGCGTTTTCAATTCCTTCCCACACATTAGAAGGGCCTCTCTTTGTCTCTAAGTTCACACACTAGTTCTTCTCTACTTCCTTGTTGTAACTTCTTGTGTCGACCTGATAATTTCGAAGTCGATCGACCAGCCTGTGAAGTGCAGGTAACATATACGCTCATGGATTTAACTAAAAAAAAAAATAAAAATAAAAATCTCGAGTGCACACAAGTTAGAAAGCAACCAAAAATGACTGGACTAAAATTATAGCTCAAGGCTGTATGGTCCCAAATTTGTTTGTCTACTGACACCAACTGTGCTTCCTCTCCACCTGCTTCCTCTGCATCCATATGTGAACGGGGTTAAAGCATTTGCGATATTAGAGTGACTATATGAAGTGAACCTTGAACCTCCAGTTTGTGAGGTGAGTATCAAACTACTTGGCAATACAGTATTCCTGATGCTCATTTACGCGTACAAAGAGAATCTCAGCAGTCCATTTCCATCCCACTCAATTATACTTTCAGGAAAAAAAAAGAAAAAGTAATGAAGACTATTGGTGAGACTTCGCTTTCTCTCCAGTCCACTAGATAGTCTTCTTGTATCGCTATTTCCTGAGTCCTTCCTCCCTATTTCCTTTTGACACCAACAAGTTTCTTCTTATTGTCCGAGTTTATGCAATTTCTTCTGCAGTGGATTTAACTGTACACTATCCCTTTTCTCTTAATTTCTTCGAAACTTCATCTCATCCTGACATCATATAACTCTTCCAAAGTTGCAAGTTGCAGCATCTGCATAGATGAATTTCGATCAAAATTGAAGTTTTCTCATCAAGAATAGCTGATTGGGAGAATGGCTGAAGCTGGTACTACATATCTTTTAAGCAAATTAGACATCCTGATAAACATGCTTAAAAAAGAAGCAGCTCTACTCGGAGGAGTGGAAGAAGAAATACAGCATCTAATGGGCGAGCTACCATGGATGCGCAAATACTTACATGAGGCAGATGCAAGGCATACGATCCAAGATGATCCAGAGATACAACAAATAATAGATCTAACTCACGAAGCTGAGGATATCATAGACGATTTCGTCTTCCAGGTACAACAGCATCAAAGGCGTAAGAAGGAATTGAGTTCCGTTCGATTCCTGAAAATGAGAACCTTGAAAAAGTTCATATGGAGAATTCGCGGGCTGCCAGGTCTACATGAGTTCAAACGTCAAATTATCGCCATCAACAAGAAGTCAGACAAAATATCAACCAACAGAGCTAAATATCCCACAGGACGTGAACATGCTTCGACTATCTCTCATGTTAATGAGGATGATCAGTACTTGTACCCCCAGCGAAGAATAAGGAGACGTCCTATTGTTGAGGAGTTGAATGTGGTTGGGATGGTAGATAGCATCAGACAAGTGACATCGCTACTTATGCCACCCGAAACATCAACTTCATCAGGAGGTCAGGAACAACAACAGCGCTTGGTGGTCTCTATCGTTGGGATGGGTGGGTTAGGTAAAACTACTGTTGCAACAAAAATCTATAAGACTACCAATACTGAGCGACACTTTGATGTCTCTGCATGGGTTTATGTTTCTCAGGAGTCTAGAGTGGTGGATCTACTATGTAGCATTATAGTACAAATTACAAGGGACAAATATTACTGCTCGAAAGAAATGGACGAGGAGACGTTGAGGAAGTTGCTTTACAATTACCTGGAGGAACGTCGTCATAAAAGGTACCTCATCGTGTTGGATGATGTCTGGGATACTGATACTTGGGAACATCTCGATCCCGCTTTTCCAGAAACAAATAATGGCTGCAGAATACTGTTAACCACTCGCAATTTAGAAGTTGCTAGGCTTGCTGATCCCTCACACCATAATATTCATGCATTGCGGCTTCTAGACAATGAGGAGAGTTGGGAGCTCTTTCAGAAGAAAACCTTCTCATCAGGAGGTGGGTGCCCTCCAGAATTTGCCGACCTGGGAAAGAAGATGGTGGATAAGTGTCGTGGTTTACCACTGGGAGTTGTGGTATTGGGGGGTCTATTATTGATCAAAGACAAGACTCTAGCGGCATGGTCTAAAGTACATGATAGTGTAAACTGGGAGCTAACGCATGGTGAGAGGTCCTACTTATGCGCTGGAATTTTGGCCTTCAGTTACTATGACATGCCTTATTACTTAAAGCCGTGTTTTATGACTATTGGTCTTTTTCCTGAAGATCATGAGATACGCACTTCTAAGTTGTTTCATTTTTGGATCGCGGAGGGGTTTGTACGAAGGGAAGGGGGGAAATCATTGGAAGACACCGCAGAGGATTACCTGGAAGAGTTGATCCACAGAAGCCTAATCAAGATCGAGCGATGTAGGTATGATGGAAGAGTAAAAACGTGCCGGATCCATGATCTTCTTCGCGATCTTGCCAATGCAAAATCTGAAAAGCTTCGTTTTCTTCAAGTTAATCAGAGTAACATTAATTTCTCAACAGTAACCAATGCCCGTCGACTCAGTTTTCATGGGGATTTTAATAATGAAGTTCTGGAGTACCTTCATCTACTTCGTTCCGCTCGTACTTTGATGTTTCACAAAGATCAATCAATGGGACACAGAACGTCCTCTTTCTTCGCAGGTATATGCACGCATTCCAAATTGCTAACCGTGCTGGATATGAAGGGCGGCTTGTATAGTGGTGGATCCATTCCTGCAGCAATAAAAAATCTTCAACATCTCAAGTATTTCAGCTGTAACGCCGCAAGTAATACGAAGATTCTGGAATATGTCGGAGAATTTGTCAATTTACAAACTTTAATAATAAAGGGAAAGTGTACATACATGCAGAACATTTGGAGTTTGCGTCGACTAAGGCATCTGGAAGTTGACTTAACGTGCACAGAAGAGCGCCGTGTTCCATCAAAGTGTCAACTGGGGTTGGATAATCTAACAAGTCTCCAAACATTATCCATCTCCTATGGGTTTTGGGTGAACGACGTTAGGTGGGACAGACTGAAGATGCTCAAAAAGTTTTCAATAACTACTTTTGGCCAACTTCGATTTAAAAAATAATTCATTGATTCCATTGCCAAAGTCACCAGCCTTCGATCCCTTAGTCTAATGTTCGGAAAAGAAATACAAATAGCAACCCAGTTTGGGCAGAATACCAATCTCACTAAGTTGCATCTACGGGGGCCGTTACCAGAGTTTCTGTTTCCATCTAACCTTGTCAAGCTGGTCTTGTCCTCCTCAAATCGATCCGATACAGATCTATTGGTGGTTCTAGGAAACCTTACGCGCTTGAAATTTCTGGAGTTCCGTCCTCTTTCATACACTGCAAGGACAATGACCTTCCCAACAGGATTATTTGCCAGGCTTCAGTCCTTGGAGATTGCAGGTTTCCCTGATCTATGTGAGCTGAAAATGGAAGAAGGAGCACTGGTTAGCTTAACTCATCTTGTAATTCGCAGTTGTGGATTGTTGATGAATCTTCCACAAAGAATAGGACAGCTGCAACTTCAAGTATTACAATTATACAACATGCACCCACGACTCACAGACGGATTAAGAGAGAACGTGGGAAAGAATTGGGACCAAATTAAGCACATATCCTCAGTGGTCATCTCACAATAGGCACATAAAGCAGGTTGAAGACCAGGTACGCAATCATACACCCAAGGTAATAGTCTAGTATCATTAGCTTTGTTTCTATGTTTTAGTGAACAGGGACAATGTCTGTTTCCTGCTTCAAGCAATAACGTGTACAAAATGTCTGTACCGTATTCAATAAAACAGCTTACTATTCCCACGGCTATCCAGGAATAAGTAATTAAAGGGAAAGCCAGGTAGAAAAATGTGTACCCGCAACTATTTATGCATTACTTCCTAGGCCTTGATTGCATCCATCTAGTCAAAGTATTTACATCTTGAAATTATCCATTTTGTTACACAAATTGCACTGCACAATATGAAGCCACAAAGCAAGAAGAGTGAAAGCCGGTACTTACTATGATCAGAACCTCACTATAAGTTGTGTCCTTTCAAGTTCAAGGAATGCACATCTAGCTATCCAAGTTTCTGGTCACATTTAATTGCTCTGGAATGCAATTCTAAACGCCTAAACCTTACCAATGCAACACATTTTCCCTTGAATCCTCATATAGGGACTCCTGAGAAACAAAACTAACCAATTTCTTAGCCATATACTGTCTGGAACAATGTGTACATAGACAGTATTGGTAAAGGCATACAGCTCGCTAACCTCTTACCATATGACTGTCATGACCAGAATTTCAGACACTTTATCTAGTAACAACAGTGGGTCAGAACCACAAGATGTATAAGATTGAAAATGAGTTTGAATTTCAAATTATTCGGGTGCCGATTTTAAGTAGATTAATTCTGTCAGACAAACTATTTCTGGGTACAGTTCTTCAGAATCAAGAGGTCTGCCTAATTTAGTTCTGCAGGAATTTTCTGTCACTCAAAATTTACCTCAAAACAAAATGAACCAACATATACAAGAGTACAATTTCAGACTAAAATTCACATTTGTTTGTTTTTTCCTCAGGTAACCAAATTGGTAAAGAAGAAAAAATCAAACCCTTTATGAAACCTCTTTTCTTATTCATCCAATACCCAATCTATCATTTAAACGTTTTTCTATCTAAGCTAATTAGGTTACACATTAAAAATACTTAAGAAGAAACATTATAAATTTTTTACTAACCAATCTAAGCAAGCAATTATTATTGGAAAATTACTAACCAGTAAGCAAGATGTAGAATCTTCTTCCAACAATTGGTCCTTCCCCAAACGCGTAATCTTTGCACCAAAGAAAACCAGAGGGAGAGAGCTCAGATGACATTTCTGGATAGGGATGAAGTAGTGATGAAAAAAAAGAAAGAAAAGGTTTTTGCCTTTTCGGGCATTTTTGGGTGGGCTTGAACCAGGAAAAGTTCGGCCCACTCGTCCCGCCCCTATTACCCAACCCTAAGGCCTAAGGGCAATTCCTATGGAACTGGTAAGTTTCATCCCAACGGCAACGGATCAAGGAAAAGACCCCTGCTAATGGGAGAATGGATTCGAGGAGGGAAGGATTAAGGGGAGGGATTTGCATTTTTAGGAGAGGGATTGACTTTTTTAAAGAGGAATAAAATGTCTAAAATGTCCTTAAATAAGTTTGGTAACCAAACAAATACCTCACTGTAAATGACGAATCTCTCGATCATATCAGAGGCTACAATCTCAGAATGAGAAGTTTGGGCACTAAACAAAAATCCCAAACATGTATATGGAATTTTGATTAAATGATGAAATCAAGAAACTTTGACATTAATATTTGCAGTCTTCTAGCCGATAAGCAAAGAACAAACATCTTTAAACTTTGATTTTTCTAATACAGATATGATGGAAGCAAGCTGTGGCATAAATAGAGATTGGGCCATTTACACTGCCGCACCCTGCAACTGTAGTATACTCAAATAACTAAAACTATTAAGTAGTACCTGTTATTCCTAGTGAAAGCAAAACATACTCGAGCTAAATGGGATGGACGATTAACTTGGTGAGGGTACTGTTGGCATTTAAAAAAAAAAACTTAATTTGATTATGTTTTTCTTTGACTCGACGTTGACCTGAATTTAGTTTATTTCTTTCCCTCCTCAAATCCTTTCCTTCCCTCTCATTAGCAGGATTCAAGGAAAATGGCATGGTTTGCAGGCAGGGTCCGACTTAAAAATAGCCAAGCAACTGCTGTTAGGCCGAGCGGTAATTTATATTGTTCCAAAAGTTAGGTCGTGACGGTTCAACTGTGTCTGCTCGGAGTGTTTTTAGTCTTCCATCTAACGGCTAGATCCAACAACTGGACTTTGTACGATCGAGAGTAGGGATGGGCGTTTGCCCCATGGGTTTGGATACCCGTAGTTATCCGCCCCAATTGGATAGGGTATTAC
Organism: Papaver nudicaule; assembly: GCA_023529015.1. Taxonomy (NCBI): domain Eukaryota; kingdom Viridiplantae; phylum Streptophyta; class Magnoliopsida; order Ranunculales; family Papaveraceae; genus Papaver; species Papaver nudicaule. The sequence goes on along the minus strand of JAJJMA010261050.1, from coordinate 18,356 downwards.
CCGCACAAATGGGGATGGATATGGGTATGGGGATTACCCGAAATTAGAAAGTGGGGATGGGGCGGGTATGGAAATCAAAGTCCCCGCCCCGTACCCGCCCCATACTTATAATACCTTAGGGTTTTAGATTTTTTATGCTATAAAAAGAATAAGCATAGTTTTCATTGAGTGTTTTTTATTGTTTATTTAGGGTTTTCATTACACAAGGTATAAGGTATCTTCTCTAATGAAAATTATGTTTAGCTTTTTGGGAAAAAATTGAAGAAGATGATGAGATCCTTAACATGGAGGAAGACTCTTAATACAATACTACTAGTCGAAATAATGACAATTATGTTTGATGAACTATTTTATTTATTTGTTTGTTTTAGATGAACTATTATTTTATAAGATCTTAATATGCATTATTTTAGGTTATTCTTTATTGGTTGGATCATCATATTTTTGAATTTTGATTGATAAGAAAGTTTCATTTTTAATAGTCATGTTATATCTTGACATAATGTTATGGGTAACCAATGGATAACCCGCCCCATACGGATATTATTCATACCCGCCCCGCCCCAATTTATGTGGGTAATGGGTAGGGTATGGGTAATTTTTTTAAGAACGGGGCGGGGGTGGATTTTGGCATACCCGCCCCATACCCTCCCCACGCCCATCCCTAATCGAGAGCAGGGGCGGATGCAAAGCCAGGCATCCCCTGGCATGTGCCAGGGGAAATTTTGTAGAGCTTAAGCCTATTTTAATAAGGGCCCAGCTAAAAAATTTAAATTGCTAGGGGAATTTTTTTTCGCCCCCCCCCCCCCCCACCCACCCCCACCCCCAATATTAAATCCTAGATCCGCGCCTGATCGAGAGTGCAGATATGGAAGAAAAACCTGCAGATCAAATAGAAGAATCTTACATCTCCCTCCTGAGCAAGACGCCCAAGTAAAATAAAATGTGTACTCACTTTCATCCAAATTGTCAATAACTGCTAGCCAGATTAGTGAAGCAAGCTCATGCAGAGAAAATTGATTATATGGACCTGGCCGCTCGCGGCCAGGTCCTAGCGGACCGCAAAAACTACATATTGTTTTAAAAGACATCAGCCACGTTATATATAGGTGGACATTATTACCCCCTATAATTTTAGAAACTCAAAACTAAATCTCGACATCAGATCATTTAGTTCTCTTTCTCTCATCTCAGTTCTCTTTCTCTCGACTTCTCCATCCCCATCTCTCCATCTCCACCAGCAACACAAACAACAGCACCACCATCTCCACCACAACCACAAAACCCAACAGCAGCAGCAACCACCGACAACAACAACCACCAATAACAGCAGCGGCAACCACCAACATAAACCAAACACCTCCACCACCACAACAACATCGACACAACCAACAGAAGCATCGTAATCACCAGCACCACATATACATCAGCGGGAATCTCTTCCTCCGATTGACAATCCGCCATCATGTCCACCACCACCAACACCGTCATCATGTCCATCACCACCACCACCGTCATCTTTTCCTCCAATTGAAATTGTCAACAACCATTACCAACACCAGCAACATATGTTCACTAAAAAGGTATGGAGTATTCGATCAATTGCTTGATTTGTTAATTGTTTGCCCTAGATTTTTAATTTTGGGTTTGAAATTGATTTTAACCTAATTTTAGCACTGACACCACTTGTACCCGGGTATTATCGGTGTCGAAACCACTTGTACCTGAAATTGTTTGCCCTAGATTTTTAATTTTGGGTTTGAAATTGATTTTAACCTAATTTTAGCGCTGACATCACTTGTACCCGGGAATTATCAGTGTCGAAACCACTTGTACCTGAAATTGTTTGCCCTAGATTATTAATTTTTGGTTGAAATTGATTTTTAGCTTAATCTAGCATTAGCACCACTTGTATGGGTATTATCAGTGTCGACACCACTTACCTGAGTTGTAACAATGTTGTCTAATGTTTGTTTGCTTCTTCTTCTTATTCTTCTTCTTCTTTTTGTTGCTTTATCAATGATGTAACCACTGATACCTGGGTACTATCAGTGTTTACACCACTTGTACCTGGGTTACATCAGTGTTTTATGATGTTTTTTGCTTCTTCTTCTTCTTCTTGCTTTATCAATGATGTAACCACTGGTACCTGAGTATTATCAGTGTAGTTGGTGGTGGATGGTGGTGGTGGTGGTTGGAAGTTATAGTTAATAACGGTGAATGGTGGTGGTTTGGTTGGAAATGGTGGCGGTAGTGTTGGTCGGAAATGGTGGTGGTAGTGGTGGTCGGAAATGGAATGGTGGTGGTCGTTGGAAGTTATAGTTGGTAACGGTGGATGACGGTGGTGGTGGTGGTGCTAGTTGAAAATGAGGTGGTGATGGTCGTTTGTAATATATTGTAATGGTAGATGGTGGTGGTGGTGAGTTATTGGTTGGAAATGGAGTGATGGTGATGGTCGGAAGTTATAGTTGGTAACGGAGGTGGCGGCGGTGGTGGTGGTGCTGGTTGGAAATGAGGTGGTGATGGTCGTTTGCTATATATTGTAATGGTAGATGGTGGTGGTGGTGAGGTATTGGTTTAAGGGCATTCTAGGTAAATCCCTATATAAAGCTGACTGTACATGTCTTTAAAAACAATAATATAAAGCATCTTTTTAGAAACTGTCTATGTAAATAGTATCTTTTTATGTGATGTCTTATAAAACAAATTGTAAGTTTAGATGTCTTATAGATAAAGAAACTAACAAAATTGGTCCTTTGGACCAATTTTGTGGCTCATGCACTGTATCCCTTGACGCGCCGGTGGCAATGAACTGATCTGTAATTCAACTCGTGCTATATAAAGTCTTTTTTTACTAAATCAATTTATTTTCATTAACCAAAAAGATTACAAAATATTCAACCCTTTATCAGGCCATTACAACTGAAACAACATAATATGTTGGACGTCTAAGTACTGGGTGTAAATGAAGTGTAATAATTTTTAAAGATAAAACCGATCTTGATTCTGCTAAATGTCCTCCCTAAAACTACTGTTACCCAAAAGGTTTATTTCAGCCAATAAAAGAAGAGGATTTTTATCACAGTTCAATATGGGAGTTTATATTGTTTAGAGCTTTTATTTGAGAGATGTCCTCGTCGAATTTTCATTTATAAAAAATTCATTTTGTGATTATGTACGTGTATATAGTAGCAAACTAATTTGCATGTATTGACCGCTTAAGTTTGACTATATATGTAAGCCAGCTTGACTGGCACACAGTGAGTCAGTTGATGCCTAGCACTGCCGTATTTCTAAGGTTAGTCTGACCAGTAGACATAATGTCCATTCATGTGCCGTATTGGAGACTACGGCACATGGACGATCTACCGCTACAGCTGCTATCAACCTTGGTCCATATCACAACCCGATTGCATGCAAAACTAAGCTGCATCCGTTGACTCGATTACACTAAAGTCTTCCTTATTGTCATCTTGACTCGTGCACACCAAGTCATTTGGAGCCTAGCACTGCCGTATTTCTAGGGTAAGTGCGACTGCTAGATTACATACAACCCATTCAACTTGTGCTGTCTAGATCACAAAATGAAATCATTTCATCTCTTTTGTTACCATCCGAGAATACAAACTAAGATATATTTGCTCATATTAGCCTTAGGGGATAAAAATCCTGATTTTTTGGGGGCGAGGCCGTTCAATGGAGGGGCGAAATCTACGAACCCAATTCAGCCCAGTTTGTAAGGGATAACTAAATTTTGCGAAAATACTAAAAAGTCTCTACATTAATTTTACTACTAATCTTACTACAAAACTAATCAAAACACACTCAAACAAAAACCATCTTATCTATATAATTAACAACAAACACTCTTCTTCTCTCTATTTCATTTCTTCATCTCTAAAATCAAAAAAAAAATCAAAAAAAAATTAAAAAATTAAAAAAAAAACCTTAATAACATCAAATTTCTGATTTTGAAGCTTGGTTTGTTGATTAAGTTACAAAGATGGTTGGTCAAATATTATCGAATGATGCTCCAATGAGGAGCCTAGTTCATACAAAAAAATATGATTTGTATGATAAATACTCAATTTTTTCAAGCAACAGAGAAAAAATCGTCAAGATTTTGTCTAAAAATCATGACGATTGTTCTTGATAGTTGAACCGTCGGTATTGATCATCGACCTTGACAATTTTTTATGTTTTTTTTCCATAGATTTCATGATTTAGACGAAGAAAAATCCAGGAAAAAAAAAAGTGAATCGTCAAAGTTTATAAGGTTTCCTTGACAATTTTTTGGTCACGGTTTTCGCAACGCTTATATTCGTTACAAGAAAATTAGTGACAACTTTTGCGAAAGATTTCGCAACACGTTTAAATGTTTCAAAAATGACCAACATATTTAGCTACGAATATAACGTTGCAAATTCTGGGAACAAAAAAACCTTAACGATTTTGGTTCAATCACTATCCCTGGTAAAAAATCATGAAAAATCGTCATGATCAATGATCATAACCATGACGACTTTCTACGATCAAAAACAATCGTCAATTTTTTATCATCTCCCGCAACGATTTTCTTTGATCGTCAAAGTTTTTGACCGTCAACCGTGACGACTCTGAATTTATTTGAAGTTTGTGTTTCATTGATTCAATGAAATTTTTTGGTTTTTTCAAATCTTGGATAGATTGGATATCTAGTAGTGATTAAATCGTTAGTAGGAATGAAAAATTATGTGGTTGATGAACTTGGTAATTATGAATGTTTGTTTTGATTGTGAAGGATGATAGTGATTATTAATGAAGGAAACTTGAAGAAGATGATCATGATTGTTGATGATGGAGATAAGACTTGATGAAGATGATGGTGATGAATTAACCATATCATTAATTTTTATTAATCGAATTCAATTAACAATTAATCATATAATTAATCTCTACTAATCAAAGATTGTTTTGTATTTAAAAAAAAATTATATGGAGTAACCCTTTTACTTCACGCTAACACTATCTTGGACTTTATTGCTCGCTCCTCCATTGAAGGGCCTCGCCCCCAAAATAAAGAAGAATAAAATCGAGTCAAGAGATTTGGTGGGACAAATAATTACTGAGTCCGCCTAACTAAATGAGGGATACCATGCAGATGTCACTGTAGTACACAGTGGTAAAATCGTGGGTGATGATACCAGCGATCTGAGTTCTTTATTTATTTTTTTATTTCTTTGCTTAGCTACCTGGACTTGTAGGTAGTGAGTTTCTAATATAACCTTTCAAATTTAAAAAAATTAAATAAAAATAAGGGATACCATGTTCTGCTGATGGGAAGGTCTTCAATCAATGGAGTAGTTTTGAACTTGTGCATGCAGAGCTACAGTTGAATTGAACCTTGCTAGCTGCACGCAAAACCACTAGTACTACAGATCAGTGGGGCTGGGCACTAATGCAATACAATGCCCTTGTGCTGGGACCAATACATCAAAAGAAAAGTATTTGTTATTCTTTTACGTGGGTCAGCTAATTAAAGCTTGACTCCTACAAACTAGATAGTGAACTCTATGGAGACCAGGCGACTAGCACTGCCTCATTCCCGGAATCAGTCCGACTAGCAGATACGTAATGTCCATATATCTTTTATGGTAAGGTGTGACTCTTTTATGGTAAACACTGGAATTATTGAAAATTAAGACTGAAAATTAAGATATCTGATCAGAATACAAGATACGAGTGGAAGTATGGCTGGAGAGAATCTTAGCAATGACATAGAGCATAGTGAAATGGAACACTACTGTGCTTGCTTAAACAAATTAGTTGCTCTTTACACAATAGAAAAGTCATTGATGATGATATCAGTGTCCCGAGTTTAAAAGCATCAAATTCTTTTTTTTTTCCTCTTTTAGTTATAATATTTTTAGTTATAAAAAAGTACTCCATCCTTTCTAGATTAATTGTACTAGTTCATTTTTCATTTTACCCTATTTTAGGCTAAAATTAAAAAATAAATTAGTTGAATTAATATTGGACGGAGGTAGTAATAAAAAGGACATGCAGCAGCAGTTCAATTGAACGCGTTTACTCTCTATTAGAATGTGGACATCCAACTGATGAAAACCAATTGGCAATGAGTGGAGTGGCCCATAAGATTGTTAACTGCAGGATCGTAGATTGCCCATACAATGTGGAACTAACAGTCTCAACACGCCCCGTCACATGTAGCCTCGTTGGGTCTCACACGTGGACATATAATCGGGTGACGTGGAGTAGAGGTGCGGTCAATTGAACGCGTTTACTCTCTATTAAAATGTGGACATTCAACTAAAAACCAATTGACATAAGTGGAATGGCCCATAGGATTGTTAACTGCAGGATCTTAGATTACCCATACAATGTGGGACTAATAGTCTCACCACACTCACATAGCACGCTACCAAAATAAGTCCGTTGTAATATGTATGCATTTCATCTCATCAATGCTTTAATCTTCTTTTGTTATCTTTTTTTGGTTGATATACTACTCCCTCCGTTTTTTTTATATAGGCGGAAATAGAGTATTTCCATGTTTCAAATTATAGGTGGAGTTAAACTATCAAGGCATGTTTTTACAACTTATACCCTTATTAATAATACATAGGTAATTGTGTTGGGAATAAGACAAAGGGCAAAACAAGAAAACACATGCAAATTTATGAATCCAAAACTGTTTTCTTAATCTAAGAGATTTGGTCCCTCCGCATATATAATTGAAACGGAGGGAGTATTATGTACACGGAACTCGAAATGAGCAACATATTCAAACTCGAAATAAGTCCGTTCAAACCTGTAATTATCGACGACTGACTGCATTCAAAACTTTTGCAAACAAGTCCCACCCGAATCTTAAATGTCCATACCTACACAACAAGGTAAAATAGCATAAGT
>JAJJMA010261050.1:0-11434 GCA_023529015.1 Papaver nudicaule | reverse complement strand
CTACACAACAAGGTAAAATAGCATAAGTAAGTAATTCTAAGTTAAGCCCTTTGTCTCACTGTAATCTGGTTAGTCAATGCGACTAATGCAACATATGCAAATCCCTAGCCTATAAATAGTAGTCTAAAATCTAAGCAATTTTCCATATCCGTCGATCAAGCAAAACCTTTTATATAAATCTCATTTATTTTGGGTTTGCTCGTCATGAATACATTCAACAATCATACTCCAAAAATATCACTTCATCTTCTTCTTCATTTCCTGTTCTTATCGCTAATAAGCATAACTCAGTTCCCACTTACTTCTCACGGTTGTCACGAGGAGGAAAGAAAGGCTCTACTGAGCTTTAAGTCCTCTTTGGAGGATCCTGCTAATCGATTATCTTCTTGGAAACATTACAATTGCTGTGATTGGCATGGCGTAAGATGTTCTTCTGAATCTTTGCATGTTGTCTCCTTAGACCTCCGGAACAGAGACCTGGAAACTTTCCGCAGTGGGCCAGATAAACCCTGGAAGGGGGAATCTGTACTCAAAGGTAAACTCTCTCCTTACCCTTTCAACCTTACCTATCTCGAGTATCTCGACCTTGGCTGGAACGATTTTCAGGAATCAGAAATTTCATTTCAGTTCGCCAATCTAACAAAACTAACTCATCTTGATCTCTCTAGCTCAGAGTTTGTAGGCCCGATTACATCCCAATTTGGCAACCATTCTTCTTTGGAGTACCTTGATTTATCTTGCAGACTAGGACTTTGCTTGGACTTCTCATCCATGAAATGGGTGAGAAAGTTGGTGAATTTGAAGGTACTGTCGTTGTTTATGACTGATCTATCCGACGCAACATCTTCAGAAAAGAAATTCGCTGAGCACTTTTCATATCTTTCCAATCTCAGAGATCTTGATATCTCTGTGTGTAGAATAGATAATCCAGCACTCCTACTCCAAGAGTTTCGTAATCTTTCTCGTCTGTCCTCCATCAGTATGAGTTTCAATTACAAATTCAACCTCAATTCTACGTTCCCAACACATTTGGATCATTTAAAATCACTGTCTGTCCTTGAGTTATCTGGTTGTGATTTATATGGTTTTGTTCCCTATCTTCCTCAACTTAGAGAGCTTGATGTAATTAAGAATAATAATCTTGAGGTCAATCTTAATAGGATATTTGAACATCAATGGCCAAGACTTCAAAAACTTTCGATATCAGGCGCCAACGTAGTTGGGTCATTTCAGAATATATTCTCCAAGACTCCAATGTTGGTTAGTCTTGAAGCCATGTACTGTTCACTTCAAGGATCCATCCCAAAATCAATTTGCAAGATTCCTACTCTTCAAACATTAAGTTTATATGGTAACAAAATTACGGGAGCCATTCCTAGTTGCATTACCAATCTCAAAAACCTTAGTTCGTTTTCTGTCGGTCACAACTATCTTGAGGGCAATGTTTCATTGATCTCTTTGGTCAACGAATTAGACCTCACAGACCTAGACTTGAGCTCAAATAGGCTAACGGTTGATGTAAACCCACACTCCCATCTGTACTCTGAACATAAACTTGAGATGTTAAGGTTGGGCTCGTGCAATCTGAACAGATTTCCTACTTTCATTTGTAATTCTACTAGTCTTAGGAAATTGGATTTGTCCGGTAACAACCTAACAGGAGCTGTACCTTCTTGTTTCTACAAACTCAAACTATTCAAGTTAGACCTCTCATACAACAAACTTCAAGGTCCTCTGCCTGTTCCACCACGATGGGCTGATTTATACAATGTAGAATATAATAAATTCAGTGGTGAAATCCCAATCGATCTATTTGGTGCATACAAACTCTATTTATCTAATAATGAACTTTCAGGTTCAATCCCCTTCTCCATATGTTCAAACGATTCAGATTTTAATCCTCAGGATATTGACCTTTCCTACAACAAACTCTCTGGGGTTATACCAACTAGTATAGGGTATTGTCCTTACCTATCTTCCCTGAACCTTGGAAACAACAATCTTTCTGGAAATGTTCCGTATGCGTTTGAACAAGCATATTACCTGGAATTTCTTCAGTTAAATGATAACAAGATCGATGGCCCTCTTCCTAGCTTCGGCAGTCCGAGTTTAAAGGTTCTAAACTTGGCGAATAACAAATTTGAAGGCAGCATACCAACTAGTTTTGTTCCTTGGGGGACATCATACGAAACCATAATGTCGGGTTTTGACTCGATGTATGGGCTACGGATTCTTTCTTTAAGGTCAAACAAGTTGAGCGGGCCAATCCCTCAAGAGATTACAACACTGCAGAAGCTCCATGTATTGGATTTATCGCTGAACAACCTGTCGGGCCCTATTCCTGATAAACTAGGGAATTGGAGCAAATTAACAGGCATATCTTATGCGGCTACGTCCTATGATTATTCAACAAAGGAACCTTCGACGCCCAATTATTATGGTGGTACTCAATTGAACTTGGTGATCAAAGGGATTATGCAACTCGAAAGTATATACGGCTATAATACAGCAATCGATCTTTCGTGCAACAATCTTGAAGGAAACATTCCAAAAGACATAGGTTTGTTAAAAGATCTTTTTTCACTTAATCTGTCGCATAATCATTTCTCGCATGGTATCCCTTCGAGCATCGGAAACCTGTCTAATTTGGGTAATTTGGATTTGAGCTTCAATGAATTGTCTGGACGTATCCCACAATCACTTACACGAATTGACTCTCTTGGGGTTTTAAACTTATCTTACAATAAGTTGAGTGGTAGGGTTCCGAGAGGAAATCACTTTGATACATTGAGTCTAGATGGTTCAGCTTTTATTGGAAATGATTTTTTGTGTGGTGTACCTACGACAAAAGTTTGTGAGGAAGATCGTCAAAGTGCCAAAGCTGGAGACGAAGCCCAAGACGAGAAAGAGGATGCATATGAGAAGTGGTTTTTCTATGCTAGTGTTATCTTGGGGTTTATAGTTGGATTTTGGGGTCTCTTTTTTGTTTTGCTAGCAAGGAAAGAGCAGTGGTGGTTTCCATATTGGAAATTTGTGGGTACTATTGCAGTAAGAGTGGCTAGGTGTTGGCCTAAAAATTGATGTCTGTGACTTGGTGTAACAAAATTTACTTTACATATAATTAATGTACTTTGTTTGCCGATGTTGTATTTGTAATTTACACCTATCTATAATGTAAAACTCATCAAGGATAAATTTGCCTAGACAAACGGACCGTTGCGATCTCGCCAAATGTGAAATCTAAGGATTGTAGTTGTATTGGGTTCTTCATCTCCCATTAAACCCCTTAAGTGGTTATTGGCCCACTCCATGATTGCCCATTAAAAGCTATATTATGTTTATGTGTTATATTAATTATGAGTCATTAATTTTTTATAATCAATAATCTATTAATTAATCATTATAAAAATTTCACTAATTTTTTTCAAAAAAAAAAGTCTCATTAATTAATATAGTAAATATTTGTTTACATATGATAATTTTGATTTGTGTTAAAAAAAAATATGATGATTTTGATAAGAATTACATCAATACACATTGGCGGCGATTGTGGCTGTGTTGGTCAGTAGTGGTGGAAATGGTGGTGGTTGTTAGTGGATTGTGGAGGCGGTAACGTTTAATGGTGGGTGGAAGAAGTAATGGCACCGGTGGTTTTTGTGGTCCCATCATTTTTATCATGATTGATAAAGATGGGTACCAAATATTCCGAGATGATACTAAATTACATGTAGGAAAAAAAATAATCATGCCTGTTGGATCACTCAAATGGTACCCCTGTTATTTTCGGTACCTGCCCATATAACATATCAAGGACAAATTAGGCTAGAAAAATGGTCGTTGGGATCTCGACATGTGTCTGGAAAAAATGTTGTCGTTGTATTGGCTCTCTTTCCTCCCATTAACCCCCTAAAATTGTCAGGGGGATTTTGTATTACCTCCTCAATTAAAATAGTATTTTGCATTACCCCCTTTAAAAATTCATAATAGGTGAAACCCCCTATCTGTTAACCTTGCCGTGACTGCCCAGTTAAGTGACCATGTGCGATATGCGCGTGCGCAATAAATAAAATACTCCCTCCGTTCCAGTTTAGATGGCATATTAGGGTTTTGCTATAGTTGCTTTATACTTGCTAAAATTGATGTTTTTCTACAAAAACTTTCACAAATTCTTTGCGTTTTAGTTAGGAAACGTAACGTAGAAGATAAAATGCTAGGGTGTTGTTGAAAATTTTGTGGAAAAATATCAAATTTAGCGAGTTTATGGCGACTATATCAAAACCCTAATATGTCATCTAAACTGGAACGGAGGGAGTATTTATTTTTTAAACTCCTGAAACACCCTCAACTCCGAAATGAAAACTAGACGTGTCTTGGCATCGTCGTTCGTCTCGGTCTTCTTTAACAGAGACCGAAATTGCAGGGAAGGAGAAGCTCTATGAAGATTAACAAAATCAACAGCAGCAAGCGGTCTCCGTTTGAAAAAAAAATCCAACAGAAACTCCACCAAGTCCATACATCAAACAAGGAACGAAAATAAGCATCTTTCTACTTTCGGCCTGTATGGTTTTCAAATTCATCACTAGATCAACTACCCTTTCGGCCTTTCCCTTAAAATATTACATTTGTACCTGTATGATTATCAATTAAGTCAGTCAGTTACTACTCCATTATATATATATTCCATTTGATGTCGTATGAGTTTCAATTAAACGAGAATTACCGGTTGAGATTTAAACATTTCGATTCTCCAATTCGATGATTTAGTATAAAACCACCACTCTTTAACTCTAGATAATCATAATCGTCTTAACTTTGTGAATTCAAGATGAAATTTAAGATTTAGCAAGGAGGAGATTTGGTGTAAGTGTAACAATGAGACGAGAGTGGGAATGATTGTCACTGTGAGTATTTCATTTCTAATTTAAGGAAAGGCCACTGTTAGGTGATATTGCTCATGCAATTGGTGGCGGCGGTCGCGGTGGAATTGTGAGGGTTTTTATTTTCAATATAAGAAAAAAGACCATTGTTAGGTATTCTTGTTCATGAAATCTCAAGTGCTAACTACTAATCAAATCCTACTACTCCCTCCGTTCCAAAATAATAGGCACTTTTTCCTACTTTTTTCTAAAATTTAGGGAACTTAATTGAACTAAAAATACTTAAGATCAACTAGTTTTTTTTTATGATTGGTTTATCATGACATGTATTATGGGTTAACAAAAAAAAAAAGTTTAAGTCAAATATTTTTAGTTCAATTAAGTTTCCTAAATTTTAGAAAAAAGTAGGAAAAAGTCAAACTGGCCTATTATTTTGGAACGGAGGGAGTAATTTTTTCTACAAACCTCTAAAATGTGTCTGAATGCTTCAAATAAACATCAAATCCATGGACAACAATAGGAGTTATCGACTGATTTTTTTTTTAGGTAAGACAGAGACGAAGACGAAGACGAGACGAAGAATAAGAAATCTCGCTTTCTTCTCTCTTTATCACCGACACGTTTTAGATTAAGAGTATTGCCACGCGTCCAGGGTTAAGAATGTCAATTTAAAAGTTAATATTAATTTCTAACACACACGTGAGCTGCACGTGCTGACTTAACAGGGTCTAACAGTTCCATCCAAGTTATAGGGGGTTTTGCCTATTAGGATTTTAAAAAGGGGTAATGCAAATTCGCTATTTTATTTGGGGGGGTTTTACAAAATCCCCCTAATGGTTATGGACCCTCCTGAATCCGTGAATGCCCATTAAAAACCATGTTATATTTAGTTGTATGCGTTTCTATAATTAGTGTATCATAGTTTTTTTATAATCAATAATTTATTAATTAATTATCATAAGTGTCTCATTAATTTATCTAATAAAAAAATCATTATATGATAATTTTGATAATAACTATATCAATAGACATTGGTGATGATTCTGGTGGTGTTGGTCAGTAATAGTAAAAACTGGTGGTGGTTGTTAGTGAGGTGGTGGAGGTGATAACCCTTAATGGTGGTGGAAGAAGTAGTGGTGGATGCTGGTGAGTAATGGTGGACAATATTAATTTTGTGTCGTTATGACACGGAATGTGTTTCATCGTTTATGGCACGATTGATAAATATGGGTACCCACGCTGATACCAAATTATTTAGGAATAAAAAGTAGTCATGACAGTTGGATCACTCAAATGGTACCTCTGTTATCTTGGGTAACCGCCTATATAAACGACGGGGCAAACCCACACCAAGTTGACTAACAACCATTTCATTAATATTGCTGTGATTCTAACCAATAAATCATATTCAAGAATATGACTAAAAAAAAAAAATCAAATACATTATGCAAATTCGGATAAAGATAGAGGACAACGCTGGATCCACAGTTTTGTGTCCTCGGGAAACATGGAAGAGGATTTACTCCAGTGTAGCATCTCAACGTTTATCGCCATCAACAAAGTTTTCTCTAATGACAAATTCAAACATATACATGATAGTGCACATATACTTTCACTGGGTTATGTATTTGAGGTACTATACGAAGTCTTGCGTTGAAAAATTGGTTTCGAGATATTGTGGTGAATGCTTACTACCAAAGAAGCAAAAACATATTCTCGGTTTCGGGTCTAAGAATGCCAAACTATCAAAAAAGTATTGGATATGCAGAAAGGATGCTCACAGGGATTTACAATAGAAATATGACAAACAAAAATAATTAGAGCAACATGGAGAAAGAGAAACAACTGATGGAGATTTCGATGACAATTTGGCGCAAGAGAAAACTAATTACGACTATATTGGAACCATTTGGAGGATAGACGATTATAACGATGAGTTTTTTTTTTCTAAGTACAATTTTGGTACAACTAAGGTCAAAAATATATCCCTAACAAATTAACAATTTTTTTTTTATTTTTTTTAAAACAGACACTACAAAAGGCACAAAGAATAAGGCGTACACATCAAACGAGGCTGATTTTTTATTTTCTGAAACAATAATTCATCAGCAAACGTGCAGTGTGTAACGACGACACTCAACCTAAAGGTGGGAATAACAAAAAAATAACACAAAGGCATGTTTTTAATATTAGTAGACAGTAATCATCTGGGATTATAATGCATCTACGGATGCGATATGTAATTGGAGAATGAAATTAATAAGGTTCGTTTGAGATTGTTTTCATGTTAGTAGGTGCGTCATGTGGTTTCAGAAATTTGTTAACATTCGTAGGCGTGTTTCGTGTCGTATGTACCAATTTTTGTGAGAGACTAAAGTTTAATTAAGAATTTATATGTTGTCGTAACACTTAAATACTTATCTGATCAGTGGAAGCATAACCAACGAACAAGAATTAATAATAAAGCTAATTAATCAATCGATGCTATTGGTGTCGCACGGTCAATCGCTATCAAAGGTAGTTGATTACACACTCATGTTGCTCCAGAGAATTCATCTATGTTTCCTTTACTCTATATCAGAATTCAGAGAAGATGGAAAAGAAAAAAGACTATAAACTGGACTAACAAATGAATTTGAGGTTCTGGTTTCCTTTGTTTGCCTCAAGTGAAAACAAAAAAAAATGTAGTATTCTAAGTGCTCACCATAACCTTTAGACAGCAAATCAGGTAGCCTATCACTACGCCACAGGGGCCTGTTTGTAACGCTTATAGACGTTGCGCAGAATTAAAGCAACGTCTATTAGCGTTGCAAATACGGCGTTACAAATTTTTCGTGACGTCTATTAACGTTGCTCTAATTAATTAAAGCAACGGAAGTAACGTTGCATCTTCCGTTGCACTTTTTTATTTAAAGCAACGTAAGTAACGTTGCAGAATTTATTTAGAGCAACGTTTTCTCTAATTTAGGCAACGCCTATAAACGTTGCGGATTTTTTTATTAAAATTAAAAAAAAAATGTATTACAAAATTCTGTAAATACGTATATAATACGTATTTTTAAAAAATACGTATCTGTATTTTTAGATTCCAGTATTACAAATTGTATAAAAATACAAGAACTAAACCCATAAAATGGACACAACATCTAATAAGGTTGACAAAGAATCAATATTAGGATTTACATACTAATAACCCAAACATATTACAATAAATTTACTCATAGAAGGTCATGGTAAGTGGCAGACATTCAGGGGCATCAAATAAATTACATGGACCCAGTAACAAATAACTATTAAAGAGATGCAAGCATTCTATACACATCGAAATCGTGAAGGTACAAGAAGGTTAAGGACATATCAACGAGAACTTTCTCAAAGTAACTTTGTTGATTCAAAAGAATCAGTAGACAAGGAGGCGATTCTATAAATCATTAAAGACATTTCTCTTTGGAAACATGTTACGAATCTTGAGACTATAAGGAAGAAAAACAAGAGTGTCCACGTACCCATGAACCCAGATGGGTAAGTCTTGTCTGTTCGCACTTTCCCATCAACAAGAATGTGCCTTTGCATCAAAATAGCAATAACTTCACGGTAGGTAAGGGCATACTTCAATCTGTTTCGCAGGATAAGAATCAAGGGAAGGCATTCCCTAGATTTGTGAGGTCCAGAAGATGGCTTGGGAGCCTACACAATAGAAAATTTTGCATTGTCAGTAAGCATTCAATCCCTTACAGCCTTGCAAAAAACTAAATTTACACTGCTCGTCTACTTACAGCCTAGAAGATAAAAGTGAGGTTATGACTTCAAGCATCAATACTCAACAGCAACTTAAGCGACATTTAAAACAACGTTTGTCTTTGTTTGTAACTATAGCACTAGAAGATAAAAGTGAATCACATCAAAATATATAGCTAAATCTAATTGCCTAAAATAATCAGACTTCACGCTACACTTTCCAAAGCCACAATGATAGTCATTTATAAAGATTATGTCAACCAAACTTTCCATGGAAGAACGGCAAAGAAAATGGTTTGCTAACGTTTCAATTTATGTGTTCACTGTTTGTACAAGGATAAGGACAGAACCAACTATAGGACCTCAATCAAAGGGTAAGTTAGTATTGCAAACCTTTAGAAGTGAAAGACATTTGATGGGCCAACTCTTTCTTCCACACAGAATGACAGAATCCATGGGCTTGTCAACCATGGGGATGTATTCATCATAGTCTGAGCAGGTAACTGAGTAGTTCAATTTAACAATTTTGGCCTGTATGTTAATCAGAAGTGGCGTACTTGTATTAGAAGAAAACAAAAACTACATTAACTGGTACAAGGTACAAGGTAAGAAACTATCCCAACGTTACAACTTATTTCCTCCACCGAACAAGGTTACTCAAAATAGTGGCTTGTTCACGAACAAAAATTAGAAATTGAGTCTGCTTACTTGTAAATAAACCAATTGTATACAACTGCTGCAACAATTGGAAGGTCTCAGAACCAGACACTATGAAAAATCTTTCCATAAGGGCCCAAGATCAGTGAAGAGAGTACCTGATGTGTTTGGCTGAAGACAGAACGCATAACAGACACAAGATCAGTGCCATGGGTGAAGTGCTCAAGTCCTAGAATCCCTTTCAACTGTTGCAAACAAACGACAGTGGCTGCTTCAGCCATGAACCCCACAATGGTTGCATGTGATAGAAAATCCACAGTAAACCCAAGCCTAGAATAATTGGAAAAGTATTTTCAAAGCATCAGATTAGATACATCAAATAATGCAGCTTCCATTTTTACATATTTTACCTTTACCGGAGTAATTACCTTGAGAATCCCAAGGCAGCTTGAGCTATAAGCTGCAACAACTTCTTCTTCCCTTACAGCCTTGCCAAAGATAGTATACTTCTTAATAATCTAGTTTAGAGTTGAATGTTGCCTATATAGCCTTTTTCATATCTAGACGTAGGAAGTTCTGATATATCCAACAAAGAGTCATATAACTTCCAGATGGTAGTTTTGCTTAAGATAGGTAGGATTACTAAATGGATAACACTAGACCATGTTAGCTGTCTAACAAAATACTTGCTGATAAGGTGTAGACACTTTACATACTAACTGATTGTGAATTTTCTGACTGCATGTTGTCGACAATCCAGCTACAACAATATGCGTCAGACTTAAAAGATGTCATCGACAAACCTCAGTTGGATTTCTAATGAGATGACCATCTTGGTAATGGATATGTAAAGGATATTTCAGTTGTCGCTGAAAGAGTAAGCCCACAGGAACACGAAGATGAACCTGATCTACCAGCTACAGCTTCACCCATCTAACTAACACCCCTTACATACAACATCCAAATCAATTTTTTACTGATACATTAATCCATATTAACCAAAACCCAGAATCTAATATTTATAATTCTCCTTAAATTTCACGGCAAAAGCACTAACTTGACAAAACCCCCAAATCAACATCTAAAATTTCAAAATTTTACCTTGGATTTCCAAATACAAAACCCCCAAATCAACGGCTTAAGCATATTAACCTATAAATCAAAAATACTTAACAGTAAGACAAAAAAAAACTCATCAATCGCATCTTAGAGAACATTTGATAACAGATCTACCAAACAAAAAATGAAAACAAAAAGAATTAAGTTAGGGTTTAGAAAAACATAACAAAAAGATATACCTTGTAAGAACTCACTGTTTTTATCAATTACAAAATCCATCAAAGCAGCACGGGATTGACCAAAACGAAGTTATTAGGTCTAGATCTGACCAAAAGCACCATACCAGGCTCGAGATCCATAAGAACAGCTCTTGGTACATATCTTCAACAACTTGAAAGGGTTTGGTAAGGATGATGATGGTGGTGGTGGTGATGGTGGTGGTGGTAGTAGAAATGGGGAAGAAGAAATCTCTGTGTTTCCAGAGAGGAAAAAGAAGAAGGGAAAGAATGAGACGGAGAAAATAAAAGAAATTTTGTAAAATAAAAGAAAGTGTAAACGAAATATAAAGGGGAAATCTAATTTTCTAGTAAAAAGACATTTAAGCCCTTGAAGGCGCAACGGTATTGGCAACGTTAATAACGTTGCTTAATTAATTTTAATAATTCCTAATTGGAGCAACGTTAAAAAAAAATTATGCAACGTTATTTGACGTTCCACGTGCGCAACGTCAAAAAAACGTTGCCGATGCAAAAAAAAAAAAAAAGTTACAATCTAGGCCCTGTGGCGTAGTGTATATTAATCGTGGAAACTATCGGAAGCTTACTCATCTTGTTGGCAAGCAAATGTCGGAGTCTTTAAACATATAACAGATTTTGTTTTGAAGATTACTAATTGAGGGAACCTCATCTTGTTGTCACTCTCTTATACCTATTTAATGATGTATGTTTTCAATGGATATTGCAGGTTTCTCCAAGCACAACTGAACATAAGTTCAGTACTTGAGTTTCCCTAGACAACTATAACCCGTCGGTTCAAGATAAAGAAGTAACACCTCATGAGCAGCAACGGTTGATCTTTGCTGGTAAATGTTGGAAGATGGAAGA
>JAJJMA010261049.1:3476-23357 GCA_023529015.1 Papaver nudicaule | reverse complement strand
GTTTAACTCGGACTGGAGATGATCATGCATTTTCTGAAGTTTTGAAGTCTTGAAGGATTCAGTCTCAAATTTTTTCTTGAAATCTTGGAAAGCCTTGATGTCATTCTCTAGATTAGTGATCTTGCCAGCACATTGTAGATGTTATGTGTTTAGTGCATACATTTTATCCCCACATGATTGGTGTTCTTTGACCTGCTCCTCTAATTGAGTAATTCTGGAGGTGCATCCTTCATGCTCTTTGACAGCGGCAGATTGCTCTTCTAGTTGGGACTCAAGCTTCTTGTGTTTCTCTGAAATCAAAGGAAAACAAATTAGAGCGGCAGCAGAGGCAACCTTGAGAGTTGTTAGGCGGAAATAAAAACCCTAGGAAGACTACCTTCTAGTTCATTAACATGCATACGAATACCCTCCCGGGCAACATTAATCTCATCCAATTTACTTAAAACTTCCTGATCAGAACAAGGACCCACAACTTGTTTGATCCTGAGCCTAAGAATATCATTCTCTTCATTTAATTGCCTAGCACGATCTCCATGGATTTGAGCGAAATCCTTATGACGTTGAATTTCATCACGGGCGGCATCCCTTTCGGCGGTTCGGCAAACTAATTTAGAAGTTAAGCGAGAAATGTCGGCTTCCTTATCCTTTAGCTAGGAGGTTATTTTCATATGGTCCGCAATAGCTTTATCTTTAGCTTTATGTTCCAACTCTGCTAAGCGGGAAGCGTTATCACGCTCGCTCTTCATCCATTCCACGTCTGCTTGTGAAACTTTGAGAAGGTGATCAAGATTTACATTAAGGTCAGAGGCATGGCGTAATTCTCGGCGGTACCACCTAACATCTTGGTCGAAATTGAGTAATAGATTACGCTGCTTAGTGTTAGCACTAGTCAGCTTGTCAATTTCAACCCCGACCCGCTGTAACCGATCATCACGATGTTGTTGGCGACCTTATAATAGACAACGACTAACGGTTGGGAAAAAGGAACAGCAGAATAAAATGTTATTTTGGAAAAATTAGAGAAGATAGCTAACCTTGGAGTTCCTTATGATCTTTTGTCTCCTTATTATAGTACAGACGCAGTCGGTCATATTCTTTCTTCTCAAGGGTCAACAGTCGTTCCACTTTGGCTTTTGCTTGACGTAGATTGTCAACTTCTTGCTTCAGTTGGGCATTCAAGGCAATACCGCCAAGATTGTGTTGGAAACCCTAAGTAATAATCAAGATTAGCACATAAAACGACAAATACCGACGAATACAACAAAATATATGGCTGAGGCAACGGCTTACAAGACGGCGCTGCAGAGTTGTTCATAAGGGGAAAGATGAGAAACAACGGCAGTAAGCTCAGCAGGTTTCAACGCTAACCCAGGCGTACTTAGCTTACTCATAGACTCCAGATATAGAGTATTGGAACCCCTTCATCTTGAGCGACTAACTTCGAGAAAGAATCCACCAATTTATTTGGCGGAAGTTGGTTTTCCGTTGAACGCCACGGGCGGATCTCTGAGGTAAATTGTTCAAAGAAAGAAGCTGAAGAAGCAATTGGGCTGCATTGTTAACCGTTGAGGCAGAGGGCTGCTCATCTTGGTTTCTTGAGCGGATAGGGGAGTGCCTATGAGTAATTTGATCATTAGCAACAGCTACATCAATTTCGGCAGTAGTCTGCTTTGTGTTGACATGCTCAGGAATAGTAATCTGGGGAGTCGTGGGAATTTCTTCATCCACCTTATCAGATTGATGGTGATCTGTAGCTTTTGCAGATTTGTTCTCAAGGTTAGAGTCGTCAGCGACTATGGGATTGGCGGAACCATTCTTTTTCTTAGAAGTCGTGGCTTTCCTTCTGGGCCTTTGTGGTTTTTCCTGGTTCTTGGAGGCATCAATATCCATTTTAGCGGCAGAAGAAACTTTGGGGTCGGCGTCTTTCTCAGACTCAACAGATGACATACCAGGAAGCGTTTTTAGCTGAGTTCTCAGCTGAGCAAGAGAGTCTGCCTGCTGATCATGCTTGTTTTTTCTTCGAAGGTGGCTAAGGAAAGAAAAAGTTGTCAACATCAGTTCCGCTAACAAACAGAGGCAAATATATACATATATTTTAAGGCATAATCAAAGTGTTTGTTACATGAACATCGTCTCCACCTTTCCCTTTCCTCTTTAGGCCTTTGCTTCCCCTGACGTCTTTTTTCTGAAATTCAGGTTCTTTACCCAGTGACCCTTGTCGCCGACAACGAATTGACCATTTTTCTTGGTATATTGATCTTCCTCAGTCCAGCGAGCCTTCCAAAATTCGTGTTTGGCAAAGTCAGAGTGTTGGGGGAGAAAATCTTTTCGGATAGTGGATTTGCTTTCATCCTCCCAACCTTTCAGCCAGGGTCCTTCAACTTTGCAAGGAAGGTCACTCCAATGGTTCTCAGATTTGTGACGGACGGTAGGAATGGCGGCGGTAGAGGAATTTTTATCAACATCTCTTAAAAACTTGTCGCCAGCAAAACCTTTCCTAGATACGATACGATAAGCCCAATGTTCACCAGCTCTATCACTAGGTTTAACTTCGTACTGGTCTTTGAAGTTTTTTATATCATATAGATCTTTGTTGGTAAAAGATGGATTCCTGGTAACCTTCGGATAATTGGTGGTACCATTCCGACGGGCAATCCACTCGTACATTATGCGAATGGAGTTACTGGAAAGTTGAGCAGGATGCTTATTGACGTAGACCAGCATCTCAAGAAAGATAGGATCGGCGGGATCATACAAATGAAACTTGTACCCGGCTTTAATCTGACCAACGAAAATAACAAGATTATTGTCATCCTGGCCTGCTTGGCGGATATGTTCAAGAAGCAGCGGATCTTGAGTAGAATTGACGCCGTCAAGAGGATTGAGTCTGAATGTTTTGTTGTCAACATGATGCTTCAAGCAGTATTTATCCCAATCACCCCAAGAACATTTCTTAGCCTTTTTCGGAGACGACGACTGTGAAGAATCCTCATGGTCAGATTCGTGTAGGGGAGTTGAAGAGGTAGGCTCATAAGTGGAGTCGGACGCCATTACAGAGGCAGAGGAGATCGGAAAAAGTAAGAACAGCCAGAAAAAGGTAGATGCAGAGGTGAAAATTCACCGGAAAATGAGAAAAGCAAGATTAGGAAAGATCTGAGTGGTGAAAAAGGCAGAATAACAACTTTGGGTGGTGAATCAAGCAAAAATGGGCTGAAAGGAGGTTGAAAAGGGTGGCTACACGGTGGTGCAGTGGTGGTTTGGCGACAGTTAGGGTTTTAGTTGCAGAAGAAAGAGAAAGAAGAAAAAATTTAGAGAAAAACTAGAGTTGAAGTGGAGAAGACGAGGTATTTATAGGGGAAGGACGTCAACCGGCTGAGCAAGTTGCAGGTCAAAAGGTGTACCCTATATTCGCGGCATGCAGCTGTACGTGGAGAGAATCTAGCCGTGATAAGGAGGTGCTGGCATTTTCAGCGGAAAGGGTATTTTTATCTTCGGCGACTAAAGATCTTGAAGATGAAAGAGGCAAAATGTAAGTGTAGAAAATGCCGTTGTACATCAAGGGCACCAAAGGAGTGAAGTCACGAAGAAAGGAAACCTCAGAGACGTAGAATAGCAACAGCGGTATCTCTTAGCGGTTGGGTCAAGAGAGAAAAGAGGTGCCCAGCGGAAGAAGGGCGTATCAGCGTACATCAGGAGAAGAACGGGAAGCGTACCATGCTCAGCGGAAGAGGGCACGTCACCGACAGAGGCTGGAAATATGGTTGAGCATTTAATGAGGACCAGAACGGGCGGATTGTCAGAGTTGACTCGTTGACTCAGTGGGATATGAGTCATTGTTCTTATCCAGTCCAAGATGAAAGGCGCTGAAGTAATGAAGGAGGAACAGCGGTATTGAAGATCGGCGGATGTGGACAAATAGTGTCAGAACCAAAGTTGTTTGTATTAGCTGTAGTGCATTATGTAAAATGCCTATAAAAGGCCATGTATCACAACTGAGTGAAGGGTTGGAAAAGTGAACTCTGGGGTGGATCTTTTGAGAGAGAAAGAATTCCTTCTTACTCTCAAGAGCTCAAATACTAGTGAAGATCTTAAGTTTGTCAAGTGATTACCATTAGCAAGGTGAGTGTTTATGAGTGACATGAGTTAATAATATATGTGTGCTTGAGGAATATTGTTTTAATCTTGATCAACGTCTTATGCTTGCCTTATCTTGCTTAATCTGCTTTATATTACTGTCTAAATGTTCATCATGCATTAAGGGATACCTTACCTTGAACAATAAGTATTAGGACGTGTTTAGGCTTGATAATCGTGGGTGTATTGGTTAAATCACCCCATGGGGATTTTACCAATTACATACCTTTGAGATTTTGCTCTCGGTCTAGAATTGCGTGAATGACTTCTCTAGGGATCGAGAAGCCTAGAAGTTCATATGCGGGAAACTAGTTTATGTTTTACTAGTCTTCTGTGTATTGTACTTGTGTTTTGTTCTATCACGTCTATCAAACCTTGCGATCTTGTCTATTATATGGTCCTTCTTTTCTGCAATATGGCCACTCAAGATCGTTGTGATTAGAACGTACTCTATCTATTAACCTGGATTTGTCAGCAAGTCTCTTTCGGTTTGTGTGCCTAAACTATAGATATTGAGTGGAATCAAGATTGATGTTATTAGATTTGTTCTTTGCAGGTACACAGTTCTTCAAGGTCATATCATATCGTACTTGCTACAGCTATCTGCTTGATTCCAACTGGGACGACAAGGTTGCTTTTTCGGGAGTTTAGGTTTTGAAACCTTGATCGATATCTCGAGGTGTTTATTGCCTTAGTAAACTTAATATCCTCGCTCTTGGTGTAAAACAACTTCGGTGAAATATCTGTTAGTTACCAAGGATATCATCTAGCGATTTGACCTGCCGTTATTTGATTGTTGTCCACTAAGGTTGTAATCGTCTGATTGGAGGTCGGGTAGCGATAGTCCTCGCGACGGGCTGTGAGGCAACTCTTGCGTAAGACAGTAAAGGACGTTTGTATGCGTAAGGGAGTACATGTGCGTGACCACCTTGTTGTGGCTGTAGGCGTAAGAATACTGAGGGGAAATCTTTGTGAATAATAGTCGTATTAGGGTCATATTGTCTGCACCAGCTAGTCCGAAGTCTGAGAGTAGGTGTGTTGGTGGCTTAATTCTTAACAGTATTCAAATTTGACGAGGTCTCGGGGTTTTTCTACGAGTTTGTAGTATCCTCGTTAACAAAAATCTTGTGTGTACTTTACTTTACTTCCGCATTATATTTGATTTATCATCTATAATTAAAGTATCGTACCCTGTTGTTGACATATCCTTTCGAATTCTTGTATTGATGTGAATCAATCAGATCTGAAGGAGATCTTGTTCTTGAGTTCTTGATTACAGGAACCGTTCAAGGTTTGACTTATAGGTGGACTAAAATAAAAGATTGGTAGTGTACTCGGTACCCTCGTCTTTTCAAACACATTTACCGGTGATTGATCTTCGATTATCTGGATCGCCAGCCTAATCTGCATCACAAAAGGCACGGATCTGAAATGAAGTATTAGAATAAAAATGGAGCCCACGGCCTAATGTTCCTTTCAGATACCGTAAAATGCGTTTTACGACATGAAAATGGACGTCAGTAGGCTGATGCATAAATTGACTAAATTGGTTTACAGAAAAAGCAATGTCAGGTCGGGTCATGGTTAGGTATTGAAGAGCACCTACCAAACTACGATATAAAGTAACATTGTCAAACAATACTCCATCTGAACTAGATAATTTGCCACCAGAAGAAGAAGGAGTTTAAACGGGTTTTGAGTTCATAAGATCAACACGATTGAGAATGTCCAAAGTATACTTATTTTGGGTCAAGGAAAGATCTGTAGGTGTTTTGGTTACCTCCATGCCAAGGAAATAATGGAGATCCCCAAGGTCTGTCATGGAAAATTCTTTGTTCCAATCTTGAATAAAAGAAAACAAACCCGGATCAGAACCCGCTAGAAAGATATCATCCACATAAAGGAGGAGACTTAGTATGCCATTTGAGGATCCACGTACAAATAAAGAGGGGTCAGATTTAGATGCAAGTTCAGCTGAAGTAAGTACGAAGTAAAATGCTGAAACCAAGCACGAGGAGCTTGTTTTAGACCATAAAGAGCTTTGTCAAGTTTGCAAACATGATTAGGATATTGTTTATCAACAAAACCAGGTGGTTGGAGCATGTAAATATCACAATTTATTTATAGAAACATAAAGAAAAGCATTTTTTCACATCTAGTTGTCGGATTGGCACAACAATACTAAGAACAACTCGAATTGTGACGGGTTTCACCACGGGACTGAAGGTTTCATTATAATTTAACTCATATATTTGAGAATATCCTTTAGCGACTAAATGAGCCTTGTGGCGGTTAATAGAACCATCCGAATTTTGTTTAATTCGATACACCCATTTGCATCCAACAAGTCAGTAGTTCTGGGAACAAGAAACCAAGTACGGTTTGCTAAAAGTGCATTGAATTCTTCTAGCATGGCATTCAGCCAATGTGGATCCTTAGAGGCAGCAGTATAAGATGTTGGTGTGGTTAGAACATCACTTAAAACAGCCAGAAAACTAGCTGGAATTGGATGCTTTGTAGCTAAAAGATTCATAATTACTTTGGGTTTCGAAATACCTGACTTGTGTGTTGTTCAGGAACTAACGAACGAGATTGCACTGCAGGAGCATTATCCACATGAGACTGACTGGAAGTAGGAGCTGCACTGTTATTTGTAGCTTCAGGTGCACTTGTAGACGCAATAGGTGTTGATGTATGGGTTGAAGTAGGATTTAGGAATTTTTTTGTGGTTGATCCGGTTAATGCTTCTGGAGGTCTATTGGTAGCAAGGAAAATAGGGATTAATATCTCTATTGGTGTTGCTTTCAAACATCTCATCAACTGTCATGTTACCGATATGGCAACTAAGAATGTGACAACCATATCATGTGTTTATGGGCCATCATCAAGCTGGCATGAAAAATACTTTTTCTGGAACTACATGGTAAAAATGGCAACAACTATCAACCATGACTGGTTAGTGATTGGGGATCTTAATTTCACTCTGGGTCAGCATGAGAAGAAAGGAAGTGGTTACTACAACAGTGTAGAGACAAATAAAATACAGTATTGTATGGCATTGGCAGATCTTCATGATATTGGGTTTGTGGGATATCCATTCACATGGTCAAATAGGAGAAATGATGAGGAGTTAACAGAGGTAAGACTGGATAGAGCTATGGCAAACTCGAGTTGGTATGCAAACAATCTTTCAGCATCACTAACTCACCTCATGGTTCTAGGTTCAGATCACTTACCAATTCTCCTCAACTCAGCACCAACACAAAACTCAAACAGAAAGCCAATCAGAGTGCTGGGTATATGGCTGAAAGAACCATCATGCCAAACTCTTGTTATGGAAAACTGGGATATACCGGTTGAAGGTAGTCGTGCTCTAAAGGTGGTCAAAAGGCTAAAGAACGTAAAACATATAATCAATGATTGGAACAAAACCTCCTTTGGAAACATCAGAACCAACATCAAGATAGCAAAAAATGAACTCAAGAAGGCAAGTACTAATCAAAACATTCTCAATAGAAGCACGGTTATCAGAAAACTGGAAGATGATCTATCTCAGTGGTATAAGGTGGAAGAAAACTATTGGAAGGACAAAAGTGGGGATCAAGAAATTTAGTTGGGAGACCGCAATACTGCATTTTTTCACAGAAAAACTGCAAACAGATACAAAAGAAACATGATAGAGACAATAAGGAAAAGTGATGGTACTTGGGCAATGGGCTATAAGGAAATCTCTGAAACAATATCAAATCACTTCAAAGAAGTGGCAACATCTTCAAATCCAAACACTACATCCACTTACCTTGACAACGTCAAGGAAGTCATTAGTGTGGAGGATAATCAACACCTGATGGAGCTGCCATCTATTGAAGAAGTCAAGAAAGTTGTTTTCTCTATGTCACCGGATTCCTCTCCTGGTCCCGACGGGTTTACTCCAAGATTTTTCCAGTTACATTGGGAAACTGTGGGAGAGGATGTACACAAAATGGTGGCAAGTTTCTTTGTCAACGGCTACATGTTAAAAGAAATAAATGCTACCTTCATAACCCTGCTACCTAAAGTGGAATTCCCTCAATCACCAGCGGATTACAGACCTATAAGCTTGAGCAACATAATATACAAGGTCATCTCGAAGCTTTTAGCGAAAAGAATGAAACTGTACCTTAACAGAATTATTTCTCCATACCAAGTTGCATTCATTGAAGGAAGACAGATATCCGATAATATCTTTATTGCTCATGAACTCATTCATACCATGAGAGCTCAAAGGGGTAATGAATTCCTAATGGGTATGAAGATTGATATGTCAAAGGCTTTTGACAGAGTAGAGTGGAGGTTTCTACTGGATATTCTGTCAAAAATGGGATTTGGTAAACAGTGGTGTGGGTTGATTAAGCAATGCATAAGCACGGTATCAAGTTCGGTTCTGTTAAATGGAGTTCCATGTCAACAATTTCACCCATCTAGAGGGATAAGACAAGGAGATCCCCTATCTCCATATCTTTTCATCATATGTATGGAGGTCTTATCTAGAGCAATCTCCAAGGCTGAAACTCTCAATGAAATTCAGGGGATAAAAGTGGGAACTAATGCACCACCAATATCTCACCTTCTATTTGCTGATGATCTCTTAGTGTTTACTACAGCAAACAAGGCCAACTCTGAGAATATTCTGAAGGTTTTCACGGACTTCAGCAACGCGTCAGGACAATTGATAAACTTCCAAAAATCTGGTATATTCTTCAGTCCTAACTCTCACCAAAATACGATCGATATGGTAACGGGAATGCTAGGAGTTCAGAGAATATCACTGAATGATAAGTATCTTGGATCCCCATTGTTTACGCACACATCAAAAATAAAATCATTCGAGGGTGTGGTGGGAAGGGTGGAAAACAAGTTAAAGGATTGGATACAAAGAAACCTGTCAGGCGCGGGAAAAACAACAATGATCCAGTCGTCTTCATCAAGTACTCCTTTGTACAACATGAACTGCTTTCAGATTCCAGTAGATATCATTGAGAGAATAAACAAAATGCAGCGAGATTTCTTCTGGGGGAAAACTGAAAGCGCGCGCAAAGGAATCTACTTGAAAGCATGGAGCTCTATCTGCATTCCTAGACACCTATGAGGGTTAGGGATTCTAAACTTAAGAACTTTCAACTCAGCTATGCTAGCTAAGGTTAACTGGAGACTGTTAAAAGAACCAGAGGCTCTTTGGGCGAGGGTTCTTAAAGAAAAATACTTCCCGAATTCATGCTTACTGAATGATAAAAGAGTGTGTAAGAAGAGTGACTCATGGATGTGGAAAAACCTAGACAGACATGTCAAACATGTCAGGAACAACGTGGAATGGGTCATTGGAAATGGTAAGAACATAAGGATATGGGAAGATAGCTGGATACCAGGAAATCAGGGCCAGTTAAATCAACCAACCAACATGGATGTGCCAACTACTCTCTCTCAACTAATGCACCAAAAGGACAACACCCTATGTTGGAATATGAAGCTGCTTCAGGAGATTTTTGATCCACAAAGGGCAAAAGAAATATCGGAAATCCCTATTTGTGAGGAGAAGAATGATGAAATAAGATGGAAGTTGGAAGAAAAAGGAGTATTCACAACCAAATCAATGTACAAAAACATGATTCAAAGAGGAAGAACAGTCAACAAAAGCCAAGAAGAAAGATGGAGGAGAGTATGACAGTTGAAAACCATACCTCGGATTCAAACGTTCATTTGGAAATGTGCGCATGATATTCTACCACTTAATGGAAGAGTGGGTAGGAAAAGTACATCGACAAAAAGTGTCCAATGTGTGGAAAGCAGGAAGAGAATTTAACTCATTTGTTCATGCAATGTGAGTTTGCGATAGCAGTTTACAAGTACCTGAAATTGAACATAAGTGATATGTTCAATGGTAAGGTGGAATTCCAAGAGTGGATGCAAGATTGGTACAGGGGAAGCAGTAATCGAAACATAAGCAAGAAAGATTGGCCGGAAACAATGGCTACTGTCATATGGGGTGTGTGGAAAAGTCGATGCGACTTAGTGTTCAGGAAAAAAACTATTAACCATAAGAGAACAGGGGATACAATAGTTGGGTTAGTAAATCGGAATAGGAAAATAATAAGGAAACAGGGCTGTGAAGAGGAAATGATTAGCATTACCAGCTCAGTCGGCCTTGTATACGTAGATATTATGCAAGTAAAAATAAATGTGTCTTGTAGCTATAATACTAACAATGAAGGTGGTATAGCTCTCACTCTCTCTGATCATACAAGAAACTGCACAGGGGGAAGGACTTACTACTACCCAACCACAACTCCAGAAGATCTAGAAGACAAGGCGGCTTCAATGACAATCCGATGGACACGTCAATTAAACCACCCAAAGGTCCTGATTGAAGGTGACAGCGTGAAAGTTCTTGAAGCCTTTAGGAAGAAAGTAATCACCACCAAAAAAGCTCCATCAAGGTCGCAGGCAGGCGACAGTTTAAATTTTAGAATTTGCATCCAAAGTCTTAGCTCTATTAGTCATATTAATTTTCAAGAAAACCTATATGCTCACAGCTTAGCAGTTGTTTGCGTCAGTCACAAACAGAGTTGTCAGTGGGATGAAAGATTGCTTTCTTCCGTCTTCAATGATGTACTAAACGTGACAAGTAATCGGGTTTAGGAGTCTGTTCTCAGGGTTATCCCCTGGTTTATCTATTAAAAAAAAAGTATGGGTTGAAGTAGATAAGGGAGTAACGATTTGGTGGTGGGATGATTCTGACAAAGAATTATCATTTGATATTGAGTTAGAAGGCAAACATGAGATATTTGGATTTCCTAAGGAAGGTAAAGGAATCGAGGATGAGTGGATCTGATTGTGAGAATTTAAATATGACAAGGATGATTGGAGATTGAGTGGTGGACAGGTGGTTGAGAAGATACATCACTGGACATGGGTACATGAGTGGAAAAACAAGTGCTTTGAACGGTCCGTTCAACATTTTCTTTTGGCATGGCATTTTCTTGTTGAGTGTCGTTGTTTAACAGGGAATAAGGAAATAATTGTTCATCGAAAACGACATCACGAGATATAAAAACATGATAAGAAATCGATTCACTACGTTTGTAACCTTTGTGATTATCACTATAGCCAAGAAAAATACAACGTTTAGTTTTGGAGTCGAGCTTATTTTTACGATAAGATACTAAAAATGGATAACACCGACAACCACTTTTAGAAAAGTATAATCTGGAGAACGATTGTTTAGCTTTTCATAAGGTGTAAAACCGTTTAAAACTGTTGTCGACATTCGATTGATGAGATAAACAGATGTGTGAAATGCATGAGGCCAAAATATTTTGGGTAAACCGCTGTGGTGTAGCAATGTAAGACCGGTCACAACTATGTGACGTATTTTGTGCTCAGCAACACCATTTTGTTGAGGTGTGTGCGGGCAAGAAAATTGGTGGAAAATACCAGATTGAACATGATAATCACGCAAAGGATGAGAAATATATTCACCACCACCATCACTTTGAAGAATTTTCAAGGAAGCATTGAACTGATTTTCTACGAGAGTTTTAAAATTCTTAAAACAATTGAAAACTTGAGTTTTATTTTGTAGAAAATACAGCCAACTAAAACGAGAGCAATCATCGACAAGCAGTAGAAACTATCGAAACCCCGACTTAGAGACAACTGGAGATGGACCCCATAAATCAGAATGTGTTTTTGCCAAAATAGAATCAGATTTATGATCAGAGAGCACAAAAGAAAGACGATGATGTTTCGAATGAATACAATCTTCACAAATTCCAGTATTCTTTATTTACCAGAAGTAGGAAGACATTTATTAGATACTAATGAAGGGGATGACCCAGTCTCATGTGCCAAATCTTTGGATTTGTTTTAACACCAACGTTTGCAGTAGGGAAGAGTTTATTGCTTTTAGAAGAATCAGTCCAAAGAGGATATAGACCCCCTCTTCTGGGTCCTTTAAGCAGTGTTTTGCCCGTTCGTCGATCCTATACAACAAAACCAAAACGATCCAAAGTAATTGAAGAATCAGTATCGTTAGTGAGTTGAGAGACAAATATTAAGTTTTTCTTAATTTGTGGTGAAAAGGAGGGGATACCGAGATACACCACCAACTTTTAGTTTTCGTGAACCTAGTTGATTACAGTTGTTTGAACGATCTCACAAATCAATATTCAAACAACAACCTGAGTATAGTTCAGAGAACCGAACCCTAACAAGAACGTGGGTCTTGTAGTTCTCAATAGAAATGGATTCACTCAAAGGTTATGAATCAACAAACTTGCAATTACTTCAATTATATAGATCAGAGACAATATAATGCGGAAGGGAAAAGTAATGCAAGACACCAGAATTTTGTTAACGAGGAAACTCCAAACCTAGCAGAAAAACCCCGGGACCTCGTCCAGATGTGAACACCCTCAGTATTAACCGAATACAGACGCTAGCCTACTCTCAGACTTCGGACTGGAATGTATCGAGACTGAATTCGCCCTACAAGCAACTCAGCTCCAATGTGCTCCTACGTCTCTTGGCTCCCGCAGAAACTTACGTACTTGATTCCCCTAGCTGGCGTCCTTTACAGGCCTAGGAGTTGCTCCACTTCCCTTCGTGAAGACTAGCGCTACCCTACGTCTAACAGGACGCCTAAAAGTATCCTAGTAATTAAACGAGAATACGATTGTGATTTCCTTTAGACTTAAAGTCAAGGTTAATGGAAATCGAATATGTTGAATAGGGCTTATTGATCTAGCCTAAACAACTTTACCTCATAATGCTTGACGAACTTAGTATGAAACCTAGTTCGTGAATTTGCGTTTGGGAACTTCTAGGGTTTACGATACAAGATCTACCTTACGAAGTTTTTATCAAATCTTGATCGTGATAAGATTGAAAATATTCAATCGACCCAAGATACAGGATCATGAATTTTACTTCCGACCTGTGCTTCACGATCCTCAAGTGAAGTCTTTCAATAGTCATAGTCCAAAAGGACTTCGAGATGACGACCAACCTTTATGCAAGGATACACAGATATGTAGAAGATTGAGATTGTATCTTACAGAAGGTCATCTATTTATAGTGATCACCAAGGGAGGCTTTGCGTAAAGTTTAAGCAACCTTGAGTAGGGCTCAAGCAAGTTCCAGAACTAAGAAGGTCCATAGCTTGATAACTCATTCTCAATCTTCTATTAACTTTGGACCAGGCCAATAGTTAAAGAAGAATCAACCTTGATTGAAGGTTTGCGACTTCTGGTCCAAATTATGTTTGGACATCGCTTTGCGACTTCTGGTCCAAATACTTGTTTGAACATCTCTTGGATTAAGTAGTTGAATTCCATGGGCCAAGTAATGACGAGTCCGAGAACTAATCATGCCTAGACCGAAAACTTCAATGATATGAAAGTTGGAAGTTTTCTCATGGCTTATATGTACGCGTTCATAGAGCAGTCATTAGAGTTCAGGAGAATTCAGGAGAATCCGTGAACTTGTATGTACGCGTTCATACAGACTTTGCTTGTTCTCTGAAATGCCATTCAACACATGTACGCATTCACCGTTGTGGTCTTTTTCAAGAGACAATTCAGCATACTCCACCTATACATATTATCACAAATGTGACAAATGCAAACGCGGAAATCCTAGAATTCCTTCGGATCATATAAACAACATCTTAGACTATTGGTATGATAGAAATGGTAAATACGATACGGAAAGGAAAAAACTTTCTAACCTTTAGCGAGGACGTTATGATTTATCAAGTAGTAAGCTCTGGTCTTCGTCTTCATCAATCTTCGTCTCGATTACCTAAAACTATCCTAGTCCGAGGTTGTAGAGTAAACTTATCAAGGATTGTGTTTTTGTCTCATAAACTGACAACTGACTTGAGATAGCAATATCAGTGGGTTCAACCGAGCAATGCTCTAACAATCTCCCCCTTTGTCAATTTTAGTGACAAAAACCAATCTTACACATGGATTCAAAAAGTAAAATCTTTTAGCCCTAACCATAACGTACTTGATCTTCTTGTAATCTTCTGCGTCTTCAGATAAGAGTGTTCCTGCAAGTGAAGATTCAAGGTAGAGATAACAAACTCAAAGTCACCACACATCTTGGTTTCTAGAAGGACATAGTCCAACAAGAGTTTGTTATGCAATTGAGTAGTATATAAAACTTGTAAGCATATTGCATCGATGCTTCAAGATACTACCAATTTGATATGTTCTCCCCCTTACTCAATACACTAACTTTTGATTTGACATGACAAGCATATCGATTTTACTCCCTCTATGATAATGTCGTAGACAATTGTCGTAGTAGATAGAAAGATTTTGAAAAAGCAGGGGTACCGAAATACAACCAACTTTTCGTTTGGGATCGTGAGACTTATGGTCAGATCTGGACAAATTGAATTTCAATATCCAAATCTGTATAACCTGAGTTGTGATCAGAAGTGATCAATTCCTACAAAGACAAGTCTCTGTAAATCTTTATTCAAGATTTGGAATCAACGTCAGATTATTAATAACGTACAACTTGTGTTGCTTTAATTATATAATCAGAGATATAATGCGGAAAGTAAAAGCATACAAGACACCAGAGATTTTTTTAACGAGGAAACTACAACCAGTAGAAAAACCTCGGGACCTTGTCCAGATTGAACACCACACAGTATTAACTGTCTACAAACACTAACCTACTATCAGACTTCGGATTGGGATGTAGAAGAGACCGATTCCACCCTCCAAGCGAATCAGCTACTGTTGCACTCTTTACGTCTCTTGGATCCCGCAAGACCCCACACACTTGATTCCCCTAGCTGATGTCTGTTACAGGCCTATGAGTTGCTTTAACCGCTGTTAAAGGCTTTTTGTACTCAATCCGTCTTTCGACAGAGAATACGTAAAGAACAATTTTCCCTTTAGATATAATCAAGGTTTTGGAAAACTTGTTTTGTGCTCTTGAGTAACCGTACACAAGGTCAGGTGTCAAAAACACACAATTAGGGTTTGCACAAGAACCGTGACGACCTAATTGTATTCTTGCAAGAACAACTAGAGAACCTAGAGATATCTTGCAGAATCTCTAACCTATATGTAAAACAACCTAAGTTGATGTACAATATAGATCGTATCTATCAATCCTGGTTTTACAACCTATAATCCCTGAATGGCCTTATTGCAGAAGAGAAGGACCATAGAATAGACAAGGATTATAATGGTCTACCTGGATACAAGTTCAAAACTATCTAGAGAAGAAAGATAGTTAAACTTGGCTTTACAATCCCCAAGTAAAGTCTTTTGTAATTCTCACCTTGTTCGTGAAGAACAGAAATAGCAGAGAACAACCTTATGTAGCACACGCACCAGCAGGGATGGTTTGTTAAGCTACATGTTGTTTTAGGTATAAAACAAATAAGAGAATCTGAGGGGTAAAGTATGAAGTGTGATGATGTAATAAAAGATTGTGATGAATTCGAGAGGTCAAGATCGAACAAGACTCGCCTAAACCAAGAAATGGCCGTTCGAGTATTGCTTCAGTTACAAGAAGAGGATTTTAGGGTTGGTTTAGGGAGGGAAGCAGAGAAAGACGAGATCAGAGAATTGCTATGATTTTCTGTGATATTGAGATTAATATTGCTAGATAAGGATGAATATTCAGTTCTCACTAGATAATAAATGCTGAATGAGAAGAGTTAATCAATTATCGATAAGATAGACTTGATTATACTTGCACTGAACTTGTTAAACTTATCTGTTTTTTGGATGAGATTGAGATGATTTCCCAAACTGGTCGAGTGACCTATTTATAGCAATATATTCTCAACTGATCTCGTAAGAAGTGGAAGAAGTGGAAGAGTGGGAGTGAGGAAAGAGTGGGGTCAGTTGTTAACAGTCTTGCGCCTAATAATAGGGAAGACTAACAACCCACTATCTTATCCCATCTTCTCAGCAACGTTCACACGACTTAGTTTTCTTTCCCGTTAAGTGATTGAGCCGTTGCAATCACACGTACCGTAGACCGCCAAACCAAAACCCTAAAGAATATCCCCCCATGTAACTTACTTGATTCTCGTAAGATTTGTTAAATATTTGTTATTTGTTAAGTCAAAGCTGACTAGGTGCAAGTCGTATCAATTACTGATAAGCTTAGGACTTTGCGATAAGATAGAGATTTTAAGCGATAAGCTTTGAATATCTCTTTGAGATTTGGTTTAAGGATTGAGCCGGGCAATCGCCGTTTAAACCAATAAATCTAAGGGTTGAGCTAGCAACCGCCATTTAGATAAGATAAGATAAGTCATCTAAGGGTTGAGCTAGCAACCGCCATTAGATAATATAGGTCTAAGGATTGAGCTATGCAATCGCCAATTAGACCGAGAGGATTTCAGCAACTCTCTGTGGCAATAGTCAAATAAATACGACTTTCGGTTTGCCATAAATAAGGGAAATTAGTTTGTGGCATGTAATGCACCAATTCCCTGGATAATGAAGACATATGAATGCCCAAAATAATATAAGTCATAGCCATGAGCCATGATTAAGAATTATAGCACTGATTTATGGAAGCAAGTCCATAATCAGGAAAAACAGACGAATGATGCTATCACGGCGTAGCCATCATCAAGAATGCATAAGCATTGCCAATATACGACCTAAAGATAGGCCACAATAATTATGATAAGCTATGTTGCATAGCATGATAATAATCCCACATTGGATATAAAAGGATAAGCCATACCATTTATGTTATTTTCGGATTTCTGAACAGTTTGCATGTTGTCCATTGGTAAAATCGCCCAGGCCATCCTATATTAGATAAAAATCTGAATTTTTAGTATGTTATTGGAAATTCACAGAGGAAAATATTTCGTGAAGGAAGCGCCTCCTAATTCCTCACGGATTGGGCTGTAAAAATCACGCCATGAGGAAATACGTGAGCTGAACTGCCAGATTTCCGAACTTGATTAGGAAACTAGAGTATTATGGACTTAATAAAATCCATAATCCTCTAGGGTTTGGATCAGTGGGACCCATAAATAGGGGGAGGCTAGGAAAAGATGAACCTTAGCTCAAAGGAGGCAAGGCTAGCCGTGAGGGGAAGAGGACAATCATGGACCTCCATAAGTACGAGTGAGGGGAAACAATAAGACCCCCACGAATTAGGCGAGAGCCAACTATAAGGCCCCCATAAATTAGGCTAAGCATGATTATGAGGCCTCCAATATTTGGCCAAGGCATAATCTTGGACCTCCAAGCAATAAGCTAGGGCATGGCCGTGGATGTCCAAGACTAAGTGAAGGGAAGGATGCGTGGGCATCCAAACTAGGGCAAGAGGTGGATGCGTGGGCATCCAAAACGAAGGCAAGGGGTTGCGCAAGGGCCCCCAAATAGTTGAGCAAGGGTGATGCCATGGGCATCCAAATATTAAGGCGAGCTATAAACATGGACACCCAAAAACTGAAGACAAGGATGGCCATGGACGTCCAAAAATTAGGCCAAAGAGGTGGCGTGGACACCCAAAATCAGGCCAAGCTAATAAACGTGGATATCTAAGGTTTAGGGCAAGCTAATGGCATGGATATCCAAAGACTAAGGCAGGGGATAATCATGGGCCTCCAAGGATTAGGCAAGGGAGGATGCGTGGGCATCCAAAGATGAGGCGAGGCCAATGCCATGGGCATCCAAAGATGAGGCAAAGCTAATGCCACGGGCCTCCATAGGCTAGGCAAAGCTAATATCGTGGGCATCCAA
Organism: Papaver nudicaule; assembly: GCA_023529015.1. NCBI lineage: Eukaryota > Viridiplantae > Streptophyta > Magnoliopsida > Ranunculales > Papaveraceae > Papaver > Papaver nudicaule. The sequence continues at coordinate 5,439 of JAJJMA010261049.1, read as the reverse complement.
GGATTAGGCACGGCCAATGCTATGGGCATCCAAATATGAGGCGAGGGAGGATGCGTGGGCATCCAAGAACCATGCCAAAGCCGTGCATACCCAAGGTATGCCAAAGAGTGGCGTGGGCATCTTGGCCAAGTAGATGGCCGTGTATACCCTAATATGCCTAAGGCGTGAATGGCCTAGGGTTTTGGCTCAAGCACGAGCTAAGCTAATGCGCATGCGTAGGTATTTTATCGTATAGGCTAGGGATATGGACCATGCTACTAGGCTTGGGTCGCGAGATACCAAAATACAGCTAACAGTAATTAAATATCTTATCCCTACTATAAAATAAATTCATACCTTATCTCGAGCTATTCCAGGATGCCAGAAATTGATGCGAAATTACTCCTGTGACCTCGTCGCCAAAAACCACCATCAACACATGTATGCTTATTTATAGTGATGGTTGCTTAAAGATAAAGCTAAGATTCCTTGTGCAACAAGTTAGCTAGTGACCGTGTAAACACGCCCCGTTACTTAACTTGCACACAATGAATCTAGTCACCTTTCTATTGTAGAAACCAAGTAGTGTTTATCTAACAAGAGTTTGATAGATTAGAACTACCTCATTCAAGAGTTTGGTTTCATCACAATTGTGAAAGGATAACCTTACCATTTGATTAGGAGATATTCTACAAAACTTATCTCTTAAGAAAGATAATTGTAGCAAAACTCTAATCAGAACGGACCACAACACAGGTGTGAAAGTGGGCCATCGTAACCAGGAGGTGGACCTCAGAAACACGACCAGAAAACCCTAATCGTGATTTCCGGGGGCGGTTCGCGAACCTCCACGCTTTTGAAAAGCGTTCCAGAAAGTTCCAGAAGATTCCAGAAGCTTCCTACTCCTTTTCCCGAATTCAGCTTTTAGCCACGCTTTTCAGTTTCAATAAATCACTCATAACTTCTTCGTTATACAACAGAATTAAGTGATTCTTGAAGCGCTGAATTGGTATTTCCATTCACTATAACATGAAGACCTACTGAAAGGTCAAAGGTTGCCCTCACTATGATCATATGGACCAAATCTCCTCGGGTTAATATACAATGATGTAATTTCACCGTCATAAGCATTGTTCCACATAATGAGTTCATTACTTCGATAGATAGAGATAAGAATAACAAGAGTTCAAGGAAAATTCAATCTTTACTAACCTTTGTTGATGAAGTCCTTGATGTTGTCTTCGTGTGTTCTTCATCTTCGTCTTCAAAGGGTGGAGATCGACTTTAAACTCTACTACCTCTATCCTAACCCGAAGTAAACCTTAAGTAGACTAAATCAAGAATTGTGTTTTGACACCTAAAACTGACAACCAGCTTGACATACCAACGCTAGTGGGTTTGACCGAGAAATGCCCTAACAATCTCCCCCTTTGTCAATTTTAGTGACAAAACCAATTTACATATGGATTCAAAAGATAAAACAATAAAGCTCTATTCCAGATGTATCTTGATTTCTTGAATTCTTCAACTTCTCCTTTGAGTCTTGATGTGTTCTTTTAAACTCCTGTTGAAAAACTCGTAGACAACAACTACAACTATCAAGCTCAAACAAGTTGAAGCTTACATGGGTTAATATGCTAATCCCACATGTTGTTTGTGCAAAGAGTAAGAGTCAGGGAAACTTTAAAGTCTGTGTATCAAAACTTTTAAAGTGATTCTACTCATTCCTGATATGGAGCTTCTTCTCAGCTTTAATTACTCCCCCTTACTTGATACTTTGGAAAAGCACAACAAGTAAGCACATGACGTTCTCCCCCTATGGTTATGCACCACAAGAACAAGAACCGTATGTATTCTCCCCCTATTTGTCACAAAAATATGACAAAGTAGTTTGAGACTAGGGTTTCATAAACCTATGAGAATAGGTTAAGCTAAGGACTCACATACCAAGTTTAAGATGGTATAACTAGGAAATCTGACGAAG